>SWKU01000017.1:0-155651 GCA_011058905.1 Curvularia kusanoi | reverse complement strand
TCTTTTTTTAAAGGGTTTTAATCACACCAAGGAAAAGGCTTCCGCCCCCCCCCGCCCTTTTCCCCCCCCTCTTCCCCCCCCCCCCCCCCCGGACATGTATTGAACAGCTTCTGCCTGATAAAGGCACGCCATCTATGCTTATCACTGCCTGCATCTCAGCAGACTAACATGAGGACCTCGCTTGCGGTTTCTGAAATCAAATTATCTTTTGTAACAGTATTACGAAACCAGCTGTGAATCAAATATTCAGGGATAACACTAGATAGTGGACGCAACAAAGCAATAGGAACCATACTTTTTAGCTGAGAGGGTTGTTAGTTCAGTATACATCCGATCCACACGTACATTGCAATTTCTGAGGCCTCATAGCTCCTGGGAGGTGATTCTACCTTGCGAACTCAGGCACCAGAATCGACTGCCATCAATGAGCCATAGCAGATACAAACGCCAAAGAACCTGGCGTAATTTGAATAACACCCAACTCCAGTTTGAGAGAAATATAAGATGCAGCAGAGCAGCTCGTCAAACCCTGTATTGTGGAGGGTAAGATCTCGGTAGTCCATTCTTTATGTGAATACTAGTTGTCGCAGTACCTTGCAGTTGTAGAGCAGGTAGATCGGTATAATCTTACTCTGCGACACTCCCAATGAATCCTTTTCGATTGCCACAATTGAATGACTTAAGTCAATCACAACCAATGGTTATGACCCCTCCATATATCCCTCAGATGCGGTCTATCAAATCTGACCGCTGGACTGACCCCCCGGCCAAGAAACCCGCCTCCACTACGGCGGACAACGCGCGTATTTCCTAGATCCAACTTTGGCGTATTGGCATTCCCTTGCTTGATTATCTGGTACATTTTGTACAACTCTGCATCACTATAGTTGCCTTCTAGACACAAATACTCTATCGACGCGGGTAGATTGTCTCTAGGGTCCGAAACAGCAGCCTCCTCCTTTCGGAGTGATGCGGAGTGAAAACGTTGCGAGAGCGCTTCGCCATTGGAGTCCACCTCGTCTGCCGCGGGTACGAGCCAGCGGGTTCTGCATTTAAGTGCTTTGAGCTTCTTGAATGCGCGAGTGGAAGCGAAAGCGATGTCTCTACCGCTCTTTTGGAATACGATTGTTAGCACGTTCCACACGTAAAGTCGTGTACGGGGTCAAACGCACCTCAAATCCTGTCTCGCACTCCGTGAGCTCAAGTTCTTCCAGGGAGTGTGAGGCGTGGTTCGCAAGCGCTTTAATTACCTTCCGCCCGTGGTAATCAGCGTAGCTAACTATAGAACCACCAGCGTCGTAGCTGAAGCTTTTCAAGTTTTTGATCATCGGGAGAAGCGTGTTGAAGCTCTGAGGGTCGAATTGGCACTGTGTGAAGACGAGCTCTTCCACATTCGAGACTGGTGTAGTCGCTGTGTTGCGTAGATATGACACCCCGCTAGGGTCATCATGGATACCATCGTCTTCGCCCGTGTAGAACTGGCCTGCATCCTCACTTCCCATCATAAATGCAGCAAAGGTGCGTAGTGAAGGAACGCACATGAAGTAGACTGCCCAGTCTATATCGCAACTAAATTCAGTATCGTAATGTGCGATAGCTGCAGTCCGTAGTTGTTGCAGAGGCATTTTGGCTGCCAAAGCAGGGTTCTGATACCCTTCTGCAACGCGCCGCATGAACGCCTGCAAGGAGTCGTGGGTACTGGTGTCTGTCATCCTGAAAATCCGAAGCTCGGGAACGTGGTGAAGCAGGAGAACAAGGACAGCAGCTTCCTCCGTCCAAACGTCCAGGCGAGACAGGCTTTGCTGGAGATCGTCCAGCGGGCCTTTCTCGACAAAAAAGCTAGATTCGTGACAATATAATGGCAGAATCTTCTCAGCAGCTGCTTTGAACAGCGCCTTGTCTTCTTCGGGCAGGTTTTCGTGACATTCCGGACGATCTGCCACGAGGTTCAGCTCCCTGACATACCACCCTTTTCTGGGATCTTGCAATATTTCTTTTGTCAAATCCCATATGCAGAACCCATCGCTGCTAGGTTTGATAGTGTGGTATCTAGCAAACAACTCGAGATGCTTCTTGACCAAGTCCAAATGTTGTTTGCAAGCAAGAGCAAAATGAAGTGCCGGTATTGGGTCCAGGTGCTCAATGATATGGAGTTTGACCTCGGGAGGAAGCGAGGATAGTGACATAGTGTTTCGTACTTGAGGATGGATTAGGGGGCATCATGTCCCTTATGTAGGATCCATGGCAAGTCCCTTTTGGGAATGGTGCCTGATTAGGTAGGCAGCAGTCGCAAATAGGCAGGAATAGCGCTCGAGCGCGATCCTTGTTTGCAAAAGACTTGCTAGTGCGACCAGGCGACGCTAGGTTCTAGCAAGTTTGGAGTTCAGCGTACCATGAAGCAAAGAAGCATGTCCAAGTTGTGAAGTATCTCACACGCATTATTCAAAGTCCGGCGGTAGCTCAGATAACATAATTTCCATTACCGCCTCCAGCTACAAATTGTTCTCGGGCATCGAAGCGCCATAGAACGCCATTGAAAATGCTTCCTTTCCTATGAAACGCCATATCTAAGGTATCGTATCGCGCATCCATGTCTGCAGAATGAAACCAACAGACGCCTGCGCCATACTGCATAAAATTCATGATAGAACCACCGTCTGCATCTGAGGTTGCCCGTTGAGAGAAACAGGTTCCAAAATACGGCCCCAATTCTAATCCTGGTGTTGTTTCTAAGTGCGTGTGGCCTTAACGACACGACTGAAAGATCACAACGAATTGCTCACTACTCTCAAACGGTTCTACCGCCTCCTGTAAATATCATCGTTGCGTGCTCGATTATCTCTCTCGTTCCTACGATCCGGACTACGAGATCGCGTGCGCCCATCTCGTCGATCACGAGCAAAGTTGCGGGAGTCTCCTCCTCCTCGTCTGTCGTCACGGAATGAGCGGCGCTCATCTGTGTAGCCATCGCGAGAGTTGCCTGAGTCACGCGAGCCGCGACGCTGTTGACGGTCGTCTGGTTCGCGGGACGCGCGTGGGCGCTCACCTGCTTGATAGCTGGGTATGTATGTGTCGCCGGGCGGAGGCTGGGGTCTTCTTCGGTCGCCGCCATCTGGGCCGTAGCGTGGTGCCATGGGTAGTGGATGGCGGCCTTCGCCCGGTGGAGGAGGGAGGTTGCCGTTGCCCCAATTTGGCCTTCGGCCTTCTGGTGGAGGTGGAGGCGCCCTGTGATCATAACGGGGGCCGCGGTCGTTGTAGCCTCGTTGTCTATCAACGCCTGGAGGTCCACGGTCCTGCGGGCCTCCATACCGTCTGTCACCATTGCCCCATGTGTTTGGTGGAGGGCCGGAGCCGGTCCACTCTCCATTGGGTCCAACGCCAACGGTGCCGCCTGCAGGTGCTGGTGGCAGTGCCTGCTTCTGACCTCGAGCGTTGCGGCGATCAAGTTCGTGTGAGTCGGCGAACGTTGGGATATCTTCTTCGCGCATAGGCCTTGGGTGTTCTTTGAAATACGGGTGATCGATGGCGTCAATCGCGTTGATGCGCCGGCGCCAGTCTAGCTTCATGAGATCTCTCATGAGCGACAGGCCTGATTCTGAAAGCTCGCTAAACCTCTGCTTGAGACTGCCTTTACTTGGTTGGAACTGACGTATTGGTTCAGCACCAGGAAGCTCGTGCCAGCCGGGCATACTCTGGTCGTCTGGCGAGCCGACAAGCTCGAAAATGATCTGGGCCTGGTGGAGATCGCTCTGGCCAGCAAGGATAGGCTTACGCTTAAACATCTCGCCAAACACGCAGCCAGCGCCCCACATGTCGATTGCGGGGGTGTATCTTCGCAGTTGTAGCAGCAGCTCTGGAGGCCTGTACCATCGTGTGACGACCAGTGTTGTGTATTCTCGGCGAGCCTCTCCGTTGCCCTTTCCGCGCTGCGGCACCGGCTCATCGTAGTGTCTTGCCAGACCGAAATCTGCGATTTGGAGTCGTCCGCGATTGTTGATAAGCAAGTTGGCCGCTTTCATATCTCGGTGAAGGATATGGTTATCGTGCAGGTAGCGCAAGCCCTTGAAAAGTTGCAGCATGTAGCATTTGATTTGAGGCACCGAGAATTTGACGTCCGGATTGTCGAGCAGACCTGAGAGATCGTGGTCCATGTACGGCGTCACCATGTACAATATCGCCCTCTTGCGGCCCTCAGCCCTGGGTCGCTCGACTGCCATCTCTTCCAGCTTCAAGACGTTGTCGTGCGACAACATCTTCAGTAGCTTGATTTCTCGCAGAGCAGTAATCGGAAAACCGTCCTTCTCATTGTGCATCAGGATCTTCTTCAAGGCGAACACACGGCCGGTGCTCCGCTGGCGCGCCTTATGAACCTCGCCAAAGGTTCCTTCTCCTAACTTCTGTAGCATCTCATACTCGCCGATCTTGGAGCATCCCTTGTATTTGCGTTGCAGGGGGTTCTGCGGTGTGGTAGTCGCCGGGGTCGCCATTCTGGCTATCGTTGTGCGGTGGTTCAGTTGTGACTGTGGTACGCTGTTCTTGTCCGCGGACTCGTCTCGCTATGACGCCCGGCGCGAATCGGTCGAGGAAGTGTCGCAAGTGCGCGACAGAGCGGACATAGGATGAGGAGAGAAATATTCGGGGCGCGATGAGGTAACGAACACTTCCATAGGACGGGTTCACGGTGAATGGCGTTGTTATTGTGATGGCAGCATAATAGCAGTGATATTCAGAGTTGTGTAACAAGAATGCGATGGATGGGCGGCGGATGCGCAGGCTTGGCACTGGCCGCACTAGCTGCGGCCAACTTCAACCTCACCTCACCACCCAGCGAAGTCGACGAGCAATTGCACAGCACACGCCGCAGGTGCGCCCATACTACCGCCCAGGAATTCTCACAGCCCGGCTGACCAATGCGCAGGCTCAATCACAACCATGCAGCCCACACTCCGCAGGATGGGTCCGCCCAAGTACGCTGAGATGCCGAACCACCCCATCAAGATCCACCCCGTTCGCCCTCTCTACAGATTCATGGCCACCGGCCTCGGTGCCTCCATGTGGTTCTTCGTACGTCAGAGGTCTGGTTGCGGTTGCGCCTGAGCTAACCGTCGCAGTTGATGTACCGCGCGAAGAAGGACGGCCCGGCCCTGCTTGGCTGGAAGCACCCCTGGGACCATTGAGCGAAGAGAAGGCATGAGAGACAGGTTGGAAAAGCTGTGGACGGAATTGTCGGAAGTGTGAGACAGGAGCATTGTACATATGCGTGAGAGAGAGGCCAGGTGTGAACGATGACGCACAATATCCAAGAAAGAGAATGCAAAGCGAAACTTCAAGACTTCCAGCTATTGCCTTATTGTGCTGTTGAGGTGAACGGGCCTGACATCGCATGCTCGTCCGCCAAGACAGCAAAGGTGACTATTATGGCAGCGTATATGATGACAAAATAAGACCTGTGAATGGTCGACCCACGGCGTTCAACAATGATCCGCCTTGCGGGGTATGCCGGTCCAAGAATCAATAAGGGTCTGATTCAGCTCTAAGTTCGCTGTGTGTTTCGACCGACCGCATGGACATAAAAAGCATTTGCGCCTCAAAGTTGTGAATTATTGCTATTGATTGTTGTAGCTACAGCCCGGGGTATATATTGAATGCACCACTCACTCCGGCTTTTCGAACAGATAATGACTAACACCCCATGTGTCTCCACCCTCCCACTTGAACAGCTCCGCGCACGCCAGGTAGAAAACCTGCCAGCGATTCCACCACGTGATGACGCCCTCCTCGCCATACGTCTCTTTCAACCCATCCTTAATGCTCTTCTCGTTACTCAGCATCGTGACCAACCAATCCTCACACGTCTTCCCGTAGTGCATGCCGTTGACCCACCACTGCTTCTTGATCTTGAGATCGTCTTGGAAGTAGAGCAGCAGGTCGGCGGACGGCATGGTGCCGCCGGTGAAGAAGTGCTCAGTCATCCAGCCACCATCGAAATCATAAGGTGTGGTCTTGTGGGTGAAGATGTGTACAAAAAATTTGCCTCCTGGTACAAGTGCTCGCGAGACCTTTGCGAGTAGTTTCTCGTGGTTCTTGGTATGCTCTGCCGTCGTGAGTCAGTGTACATAGAAGAAAAGACAGAAATCCTCCTTCAGTGCCGCATTTCTAGTATTTTCCACACGGAATAAAGCCACCAGGAGCAAATTCAGACTTACCGATCATCTCCACACTTATTACCCGGTCAAAAGCATCATGCTCGAACTCGTAGTCCGCAACATCTCCCGTAATGACTTTCAGGTTCTTAAACCCTTTTTCAGCAGCAACACCATCGATGTGCAACTTTTGAGTACGACTGTTACTGAAAGCAGTGATCTCCGAGTTGGGAAAGATCTCCGCAAGGTAGAGACTGGCCGAGCCCCATCCACACCTGTACATGTTAGCAATCAAAACATGTCACGTGAACGAGCGTCAACCACCCACCCCAGATCCAACACTCTCTGCCCATCTTTCAGGCCGGCCCTCTCCACATACAACTTCAACATGGCAATCTCGGCCTGCGCCAACGTCTCTCCGCCCTTCTCGTACAAGCACGCTGAGTACTTCATCCTTGGACCCAGCATACCCTTAAGCACAGACGTGCCGACTTCATAGTGCTGTTCGTTCGCGGCTGCGGTCTCAATAGCAATAGGCCTGGAGCGCAGCAGCTCGACATACTTCATCTTTGATTCATAGTCGGCTTCCAGACTGGTATTGGCGATGGAGGCCAAGCGGTCTGCGAGCTGCGCGCGGATGCCGCGGCGGATCACAAAGTGAGGAAGGTAGCCATTGTCTATCAGCGGGTTGATGACCGCATCTGACATCACATAGTCTGTGGTCATTTGTTAATATGGGTTGCTTGAGGGCTAGAGCAATGGGCGGATGTACCGGAGATGTAATTCATGTTGAAGGTGGTCACCGGCCTATTGAGGACGGATTGACTCGATGCTTTGACTGACTTGATGAGATGATCGTCTGTTAGATGTAGTCGACGCGATCCAAAGTATCGTAACTTTTGGCTTAGGTGTTGAGACTGAACGTAGTTTCATAGCCAAAGTAGTGTGCTGTTTGCGGCTTAGTCTGTATTCAAGAGATCGATGACGTCGACACATGCTACATTGAGCGTTGCAATCTCGTATCAAGACGAACGTGAAATACAAACATTCAAAAGTTCGAAGGTGAATAGTTTCTAATATGATACTATATGTAAGGATATAAAAGCTGTAATGGATGCGGAACCGAATGTTGGCCAATAAGAGGGGCGGTCGCACAAGCGATCTGCGCATGACGGTTGGTTGCAGGCCGTAGCGCAGGTATGACAAGGGCCATCCACGGGCGTCTAGCCTCTGGTATGATAGTGGTTACAAGTCCATATCAACATGTCTCAGCTTAAGCGACATGTAGTGTCCCATTTCTCAGTCCTCTTCCCAATCCGGCCGGCAGCTGCACCCTCTGGTCTTGAGGTGCATAACGCCCGTCCGACTCGCCTCTACCAGCCAGGACGCCCACTCGATCTCATGCTCTACTGCGCGACGGCTCTCACCTGTCTCCACCCGTTCCTCTAGATTCCGTTGTAAGAAATCTTTCAATTTGCTTGCGCACTGCACCACAGATGGAATCGAAGACCCGCCGTTGTTCATCTTCTTCTCTAGGTCGCTGTATACCATCCGCTCTAATCTTGCAACTAGTGACGAGTACACGTCCGCGCTTTCATCCCATTTGAACAGGTCTTTCGCCCTTTGTTTCAGACGGAGTGTGTCTTCTCTTGTAGCTTTAGTACACTGAAGTGTGCGCTGTGGTTTGGCGATATGGAAAGAGCCCACGTCTCTCATAACGACGATGTCATCGAAAGAACTGTCTTGATCGAAAAGAGCTCCTAGTGATGAGGCATGCTCCTCCTCTTTCCCGTCCCAGTCGCACTCTGTATCCGGATACTCCTCTGAGTCGTAAAACATAGATTCTGAGTAGCTAAAGCCATAGCCTTCGCGCTTCTTGCCTGGATGAGAAAAGACGGCGGGATCTGGGGCCTTTGAATCTCTACTAGGTTCGGATGACAGATCGGAAGAGGGCTCCGTATAATCGTGCTTGAGTGGACCGGTGAGGTTGTTTTGCGCATCCGTGACAAGCAGCTCACCAAAGCTTCTGTTCAGGTGCTTGTCTTCTTTGCCTGATCGTTTGGGTGTGAGACGTTTAGTGGGTGACTCGATCGGAGATAACAAGGGCTGATAATATGGTCGCGTAACTTCTGCATTCGAAGGTCGCCCTCTCCTTCTACCTTTCTTCAAGGGTCCTTGGCTGGGCTGATTGTCGAAAGAAAACCGCAAGCTGACATCCTGCCTTCTCGATTGTCGCTCGGTCTTTGGGGTGACAACTGAGAGTTTCTTTTGAGATTGCTGTTTTCTAGGTGTTGATGGTTGGCGACTTGTCGACTTCTGCACTCTGTTTGATGAAGTGAGGGGCTTTGTTAATGCGGCAGGAAACTGTGCTGTTGGAATAGCCTTCGATTGTCGATTTTCAAGTTTCCTTGCGGAAATCACAGAGTGCGCAGATTTCTGTAATGTTTCTTGACTGAATGTTTCCGCTGTTGGAAATGCGCCCGGTATCGATAAGCGTTTCTTTGGTTTGGCTGCCACTCGCCGCTTTGCCGGTGCCGGTGTTTGACATGGCTGTGGCGCATTAGGCACGTTGCGCCAACTGGGCGCATGCGGCGACACGTGCGATTTTGGGGGTAGTGAGTTACTCACAGGATCTGACATATCATCAGCTTTCCTTTTCTGTTTCACTGGGGCTACCATAGCTGCTCAAGTACCTTGGGATGGCATGTTGGTGGGGAGCGATGGCTGGTAATGTGGGGTGAGGCGCGTTTCAGAATAGCGTGGGATTTTCGCGTGGTCGCGTTCTCACTGATCAACTGGTTGTTTACAAACAAGAAGCGATCAAGGAGAAAGGCTGCCGGTGCGTCTTAAATGGGACCGATGCGCCACCCTTATGTGGAGTGAAGAGTCCGTCACCAATCAATGTTTGCATCGGCTTTGCTTGTAGTCCTTCGATGCGAGTGAATGGAGTTTGGGAAGTGAATATCAGATCTTATGCATTGCGCTTTGAAGTTGCGCTGTGATTGCTCGTATCATTGTGGTATCTTCTTGCGAAATATAATTCGCTTGTTGAACGCCGTTCGCCCTGAGTGAAGACTACTCATTTCTTTCCATTCTCCATCAGCTCTACGCCAGTGCGCACGACGCCAATCGCAGCGCCAGTCTGTATTGCCTCGCTTCCTCCTCCGCTCAGTCTATATTCAATATCTGCGAGGCCTGACATCCACGTCACCATGACCTGGGCTGGAACATCGTTCTTCGCAAGCTCGTCGCTTACTGCAGTCAGAATATCAGCAAGCGCCAGCCCTTTCAGCGTCTTTAGGTTATTGACTGTACGCAGACACTGTGTCATATCGTTGGTCGAGAGTAGTGTCTCTATTATGAACTTGATATCCGAGGGGTGCGGTGCGGCAATGCAGTCATAGATGGTAGTCTGCGTGATCTGATCACGTTCGATCGTACTGGGGTCTGCTGCTGGTTTGCCGGGAGGCTGCAATGGTGTGCTAGACGCATGGCAAGCCTGCAAAACGTTCAGGGCTCGTCTCATGTCGCCCTTGCTAAGAGTCACTAGCGACTCTGTGGCATCTTGGGTGATGTTGACTTTCTCATCTTCAACAACCTTATCGACAAGATTTCGAATATCTCGCTCCTTCAGCGGCGAGAAGCGGAATCTTGTACATCTGGAGAGCAACGCCGGAGAGAGCTTGTGTGTGTAGTTTGCAATAATGCAGAATCGTGTGTTGGCCGTGTATTTCTCCATAATTCGTCGTAGAGCCATTTGCGCTGTCGATGTCATGGCATCTGCCTCGTCGAGAATGATGAGCTTGAATGTCGCAAGCCCTGCATCTCCTGATTTAGGCGCAGCCGAGAAGATTTGTTTTGTGCTGCTGAAGGTCTTGATCTGCTCTCGAACGACATCGATACCTCTGTCATCAGAAGCATTCAGTTCCAGGACCATCTGCCTCATGTTCTTATTGCCATAGATGCGTCGCGCAAGGGCGAGGACCGTCGATGTTTTTCCTGTTCCCGGAGGACCATATAGCAGTAGATGTGGGAGTCGATTCGAATCAACGAATTTATTGATTGTCGCAATAATATCCTGGTGCCCTTCGACGTCTGCCAGGGAATTTGGTCGGTATTTTTCAACCCTAGTCAAGGTCAGGCCTTACACCATGCGTCTCCAACTTGAAGTTCTTACCATGGCAATGTGTCTTCAGCCTCTACAGGCAAGTTGGCTGCACTTCGCTTGCCCTTCTTTGTGTCTCCACCAAAGCTGATGGAGGTGTCGGCGACGGGTGCGTCGATGTCCATTTCGTCCTCGATGTCCGACATATTGCTGAGAAGAGATTCAATCGCACGTAGGGCTATTCCAGGACAACAGAAGTGAGCAAGTGCGGTGTTGCAGAACTTGGACGAAGAGTTTCACAGTAATGACGACGCGAGCTGGTAGACGCGACGACAGACGCGTTAATTGGCAGCTGCAACCTAGGACTGCTTATGTCAACTTCCGACCCCCGCCACTAGTGCCGAATCAAGCCAAGTCGCTCTCCGCAGCATGTCCGCTGTGGATTGAGCTGTCCATCATCGCCAACCGGACCCCACGAAAGCTCCATATACCTCAAACCCAGCAGCAGCATACCGCTAAAATGCCTGTAAGTACACCATATCGCTTACAATTGCTATTCGTGCAGTGTTTGTGCAATCGCTAGACGCAGCTAACTCCTGCCAGGCCTACCACTCCGTCTTCCTTGAGGAGCCCAACCAGCAGTTGATTGGTATCTCACCACCTCCGCTCTGAGCCAGCACACAAGCTCACAGCTCCGTCAGGCAACTTCGCTCTCCTTCCCCTTCGCACACGGACCCGCGGTCCCGCACAACAGCTCCCAGCGCTCCCCGCCGACGTCACAGAGCTCACCATCGATGCGTCCCACGAGTCGTACGATCCCCTCGATGAGATCCTCGCCCTTTTCCGCGCCAACACTTTTTTCCGCAACTTCGAAATCAAGGGTCCTGCTGACCGTGTCATGATCTATGGCATCCTGTATGTGAGCGAGGTCCTTGGCAAGATCAAGCCGGGTATGGGGCGGAGAGATGCTGAGAAGGTGCGTCTGGGACAACACATCATTTGAGATAAACGCGATGGCTTACTGATTTGACTAGGCCGTCATGAACCTGGCCCTCGATACCAACTTCGCGATCCCGGGCGACGCAGGTTTCCCCTTGAACCAGGCTTTCGAGGCCCCGGCAGACAGGCAACAGGCCGAGGTGCTGAGGCAGTACATCATGCAGATGCGACAGGAGCTCGCCACGAGATTATTGAACAGGGTGTACGCCGACGAGACAGGTGCGCCGAGCAAGTGGTGGCTGAGCTACACAAAGAGAAAGTTCATGGGCAAGGCGTTGTAGATGCGAGCAATCGATAGACATATTGAGAATTGACCCAGCGTAAGAAGTACTTAGTTCTGTTGGCGCCATGAGGAATAAGTCATCGTCGGCATCGTGTTTTGGTAAACATGCATAGCTGATGATCACAAAATTGAGCAGCGAAAAGGCCAGAAGACGGTTTGATACATCAGTCTGAGTAGCTTGACTCGCTGGCTATTGCTAGCATTATCTAATCTAAACATCTACCGGCGTCTCGGCCGCACTCGATTCAGCGGGTGTCTCAACCGCGGTCTTTCTCTTCTTCCTCGTCCCATGGCCTCGGGCCTCCACTCGTCCCTCGATCGGAATCACCCTCGTCGCTGTGAAGAGGTATCCCTCAGCTCCACCCTTGCTTGTCATCATGGGGTGCGTCCGCTCGGGCAAGACCTGCCACTGTCTCGCTCTCGCGGTCTGCAAGTTCGGCGCAAGCAACAGAGTAGGATTGACGGGGAAATCCTCATCATCGTCCGCACCCTCCCCGTCTGCATCTTCCGCCATCCTCTTCCCATTTTGCTGCGCCGCTGTGCCAAACTCCTTCGCGACGAACGCTGCCCGTCGCTCCTTGCTGTAACAGTCCACAAGCTCGACAAGCGGCTCGACATTCTGGTTGTATACAACGATCTTCCCACCACCCCGGACGAGCGGTACTAGCTCTCTTAGCACTCCCTTAACGTCCATGCTCGTCGCCACAACCAGGCCATCGAACCCGCCACGCTTCGTCTCGTCCACCACCCGCGTCGTCTTCTCCCATCGCCTCCGCTTCTTGTAATAGTTCCCTCGCTTGCTGCTCTTCATGACCTCCAGTTCTGCCGCAGATAGTAATTCAGGCTCGATGTAAGATGGATCGTCTTGTGGTGATATCAGGGAAAGCCAGGAAAGCGATTTAAGGTGTTTATAGAGGGGGTGGGAGGGCGAAGGTTGCCCGACGTCATAACCGAAGTATTTGAGGCAGGCGAGATTGGGTTGGTTATTCGGGTGCAAGATGGTGAGAGTATTCGTGTAGGCGGACATCTGGGGGATGTGTGGGCGTTGGGGTTTTCGTGGGCGCGTAGCAGGGTCGGTCGTGGAGGTGTCTGCGTCTGGCATTGCGGTGTCAGGCTGTGCGGCAGGTTCAGCGGTTTGCTGTATTGTCTCGTCCTCCTCCTCTGACGACGTGTCGTCGCCTTCTTCTGTAGGGTACAAAAGGCCCATTTTCTCGGCCATTGCTGCGACGACAAGGCCGCCGGTGTCATCGACTACTAGCCAGCGTCCTCCGCCTATTTGACTAACACCGTCCTCGGCAGTCAAGAGTCGGCTCGTTGCGCTGCAGTGAACATTCGACCAGCTGCAGATCAGACCAAGCGCCTCTTCCCGCAGTTCCATAATCCTGTACGCCTCCTTCTCAAGGATGTGCTCGGTCAAGCTCCTGACATCCAATGGCAGTGCTGTGAACCTCCTTAGGAATTTCCGCGATTTCCTGAGTGTGTACTTGGCCAGTGAGAAGGCTGTTTTCTCGCCAATGGCCTGGTGCGATGCCATGATCTTCGCAATAATCTCTTTCCCAGACCCAGTGCCAGCCTTCTTCAGCTCCTCAATCTCTTCCATGGTCAACGTCTGCCGCGACGCATCGTCAACGGTAAGGCGGTTGTTGCGCATGATGACCTCGCCATCCGCATCCACAATGTCAAATCCAGCACCGCCCTCGACATTTTCGTCTGTTTCCTCGGCCGCAGGCGGAGGCGCATGCCCATCTCCTACTGCTTCCGCATGAAGCTCCGCAGCTGGAACAATGCGCAACTCTGTCTTCGCTTTGCCGTCATCCTTGTCGAGAACCTCGTAGGTCAGATAGTATGGTCGGCCGAGTAGGAGGTTCGCGTTGAACGTGCCGAATTTGCCAAGGAATATGTTCCTGTCAAACCGTCAGAATGTGCCCAGAGCCTGGGGCGAAATTGGAAGGCTCACTCCCGCTATGCAACGTACGTGTTGGGTTTGAGCTCGACGATCTTTAGGATGCCTGATGGCAGGCGCAACGCAACGTGCGTGTTAGGCCGTATGTGTGAATGCATGTTTGTTTGCGATCGCTCTTGCCGTGCGAGCTCACCAAATCATGTGCAACAGCTTTGCCCCTCTAATCTAAATGTGGTGGCTGTCGCGACAGACACAAGGCGCAGTTGACCCAAGAATGGTAAAAAAAGTGGTCACGGCGAAAACTAGCCGATTCACATGCGCCCGCTTCCCCATACGCCACAGTTGCTGCGCCACATATCGCGGCATTACGTAGCCACTGCGTTCGCTCGTAGTTCCGCGTTACTACAGACAGGCCGCGTATGCACGAGGTCCCGTTACGCCGCAGGTCTACAGTACTTCTTCCTCTTCTGTAGCCAATTCTTGACCGTCTTGATTCCCGATATTATTGTCTTGGCCCAAACACGAAAGCCAAGCTACCGCTCTTGCCAGGCCTCCTTCCCGGTCGGAGGCTTAGAGCTTGCTTGCTCACCAACATCCCACTTCCCACTTCCTCAACACAGGCACCAGCGCGATGGTGATGAAACCCTCCCCCGACGACGGCCTTGTGCCAGCACCACTTTCGAAAGCAAATCCGCCGTACCCTCTCACGCCAGGCGAGGATATTCCCGCTGCGATTCCTCCAGCTGTTGCACAAAATGGCTATCCTGCAGGTACAAGCGGCACCCCGGCCTTCAACTTCAAAACACCCGACGCAGCCAGTCCACACAAAGACGAGCATCTCCTGGACGAGTCTGACTACAGCGACGAAGATTGGGACAAGTCGGACGATGACGACACATGGGACGATCCCAAACCTGTCGCTGTACCAGACGCACTGAAGCCTGCAGGAGGGAAGTCCCCAGCCACAACGTCAAAGGCACAAGGTGCTTTACCAGACGCTCTGCGCGCCGGGCCTCCAGCAGGTGTTCCCATCAAAAAGTCCTGGGAGAACATTTCCCCCATGCCAACTGGCGCAAGCAATGCCTCGTATGGAGGCGTGAGCACAATCTCAAACGATGGCTCGACCGGCTCTATACCGCTCAAGACAAACAACCCA
The DNA here is from genome assembly GCA_011058905.1 of Curvularia kusanoi. Lineage (NCBI taxonomy): Eukaryota > Fungi > Ascomycota > Dothideomycetes > Pleosporales > Pleosporaceae > Curvularia > Curvularia kusanoi. The sequence goes on along the minus strand of SWKU01000017.1, from coordinate 141,062 downwards.
TACCTCCAGATGCAGGCAACTGGACAAAGTACGTTTGACGGCGAGAATGTCTGGGGAGACTCGCACGGGCAGTCTCAACGCTTCGAGCCGGTCGAACTGCCAGCCTCTCAGACTCCGGCAACTCCTACAAACCACATGGCAAATCTGAGTCTTCACAACGAAAGCACTCAAGATCAAAGGAAACCTTCGGTCGACCAAGCACCTCTAATCGCGTTAGAAACCGCTACACCACACACAGAACATCCAAACGATGAGCTTCCTAGTGCGAACCCATGGAGCGCGGCTGCAGGCACTGCCTCATTGGGTGGGAGGCCTGATATTAGCTCTCAAGATGCTGCCCAGAAGACTTGGCAAGAACCAGACATTTGGCAGAGTGAGCCTGCAAGGCAGACCGCGGAGCACACTAGCACTAGCAATGCTGTCGGCAGCTCAGAGCCAAGACAAATGTATGGCAACGACCAGCAGCAGCCACAGCAGGTTTCAGGAATATCACAGCACTCATTCCAGACCTCACCTGCAGAGGGCAATGGTACACCATCAACATACCAGCCAAATTATGCGCCGCCTCCCGTGCCCCAGACGCAGCCGCCATCCGTCCCTCTCACACACGAATCACTCCAGCCACAAGCAAAAGAATTGGCCTCACAACAAACGCCGTCTCCATCCCAAGATGAGCCGCTGCCACCGCTTCCACCGCGAAGGTCGACAGAGGAGCAACCCCCTCCATTTCCTCCACGTCCGTTAGAGACAGGGGTCATTCGGACTAACTCTGCGGGGCCTGAGTCGCCCAACACTGCTATGAATAGGCAGAGGAGAGAGCATTATCAGATCAAACACATCCGTTGGCACGATGTCAACAAGCCTGGAATTCGCACGTCGCCCATACTTACGCAGAACCTCAACGGACCATGTCCGCTTCTCGCTCTGGTTAACGCCCTTGTGCTGTCGACGCCCTCTGGTGTTGAGACTGCCTTAGTGGAGACACTTCGCACACGAGAGCAAGTGAGCCTTGGCCTTTTGCTCGACGCTGTCTTTGACGAATTGATGTCTGGTCGGCGAGGCGACGCCGCACAGGAACTCCCAGATGTCAGCGACTTATACAAGTTTCTCCTTGCTCTCCATACCGGCTTGAATGTGAATCCCATGTTCGTACCTGATCACGAGGCCACCCATGGCAACTCTGCGCCAGCTAGCCTTCTTGGACCCAAAGCCGGAGGCTTTGAGAATACACCTGATATGAGGCTGTATCGCACCTTTGACGTGCCTTTGATCCATGGATGGCTGCCCGAGGAAGGCTCCGAAGCATACCAAGCTTTTGAGCGCGTGGCGAAGTCTTATGAGACATCACAGTATGTTCAGTTCCAAGAGGAAGAACTGGATGCGAAACTACAATCTGGCCAGCCATTGACGGACAGTGAACAACAGATGTTCACTGATATCCACGCCATAAAGGAGTTCCTGAGCCGCTGGCCTACTCAACTGACAGATCACGGCTTGAAGGTCATGAAGGAAAGCTTGAAGCCCGGTCAGGCCGCTATTCTGTTCCGCAATGACCATTTTACAACTCTTTTCAAAGACCCTCGGACACAGAATCTTGTCACTTTGGTTACAGATCAAGGCTATTCGACGCATGACGAAATCGTGTGGGAATCTCTCATTGACGTGAATGGTATGGGTAGCGAACTCTTCTCTGGCGACTTCCGGCCAGTAGGTAATCACGATTCTGCTCCCCAAGGAGCGTACCAGCAGCAAGCATCCAGCCCGGTTGTCGATGACGGTCAGGGCTGGACGACAGTACCGAGTCGCCGACAGAATCAACCGCAAGTCAGTGCGGGTTCAGAATCTGCAAATCTAGCCGAGGAGCCGACCTCGCCTACTGGGCTTAGTAGGGCCGAGCAAGAAGATCATGATCTAGCGTTAGCTCTCCAGCTTCAGGAGGAAGAAGAGGATCGTGAAAGGCGCGATGCCGAGCAACGCGTACGAGACAACCAGGCTTCTGAAAATGCAATAGCAGCGCAAGCGCGCGAACGTCCTGCGAACCGGAGAGCATCGCGTCCTGGAGAACAACCACCAACAATCCCACCGCGGCGCAACAATATCACAGGCTACAGGCCTAATGAGGGACCAGCTCCACCGCCAACTTATGAGGAGGCTTCAACTGCACCGCAGTACAATCCTCCTCCAGGACACCCTGCCAATCCCACTGCACCTTTGCCAGGCCAGGGCAGTGCCTACCAGGCTAACAACAGTGGTATGGCCACTGGAGCTGGGCCATCGGGGAGACGTTATTCTGGCAGGCAGCAGGCAGGCTCCAACGTTGGAAGACCTGGTAGGCGTCAGAGTGCAGGAGCGGCCGGACCCAACGGTGAAGAAAGGGAAAAGTGTGTTGTCATGTAGACATGCACCCTTTTCACTAAATTTCATTTGCCGCTACTGACAGTTTGGGTGTTCAGGGGTTTTTCGCGTTACTGCAATACGGATTGTACAACGAGCTGAGGTGTTTTGGTTTATTCGGTTTATACCCTGGTCGTGTTTAAAGTCTAGAGGGGCTTCTCTTCCGTAGACTCATGAGAATACACTGCACAATGCACCATTCCTGCACTAGTATTTGCCGCTGTTGGTATAAATCTGGTGCCAGAGTCTTGATTGAGGTGTTCCGGTCATTCTCGAAGAGTTTTGTGCTTTATTGTTTGTTGATGAGCATTGTATTGATGGGATATTTGTCTTACTGCACTGCCTGCTGTTCAAAACGTGCCCAAATCGAGCGAAGCATACAGCACCTTGCCAGCTCCGACGAGACACTTGACACTTTTGAAGGAATCAATCATTAAAAAGCAAACACACAATCGACCTAATCAGCAGCGCAGCCACCATAAAGATCCTTGTATCTATCTAGATCGTGCCAACCAGAACTGAAGACCTTCAGACAAAACGCATTCCCTGCGTTCTGCCAAGGTACAGTAAATCGGGATGCGGATCAAATGCAAAAAGACGCCTGAAAATCGATGAGTAACAGTCGAAAAATGCAAAGAAGGAAACCGTGCAGGTACTGACCCCATCCTGCATGCTCCAGGAACCTACAAACTCGAAAACGACTTCCAGATCCCTAAAAGCACCCAATCTACTCCACAACCCGACAGATCTCAAAATCCAACGCCACGCTCTTCCACACCACCAACCCTTCCTTTACCACCACCCTCTCATCCCCCTGCCCAAACACGATCGCTCCGCTCTTGATATGCTTCAAGTCCCTCGTGTGCTCGATGAGCTCGCTGTATAGCTGGCTTAGCTGGCTGGTCACACTGCCCGTGTACAGGGGCGGCGTCGACGGCGACTCCACGCCCAGAGCGCGGTATGTGGAGTATTCCCACACCTTGGGGACTTCGATGATAAGACGGACAGTGGGGTAAATGCGTGTGCCCATGAAGCCTGCGAAGGGGCATGGCGGGGGCCGTTGGGAGAGCAGGAGGTGTGTTGTTTGTGCGAGCCATTGCTGAATCTCCTTTGGCCATTGGGGCGGTTTTCTCTCTTGAGGGAGCGAACGGAGAGTGGTAGGCTTAGGACTGAAGAACGGGTGGTCGTTGATGTTGTTGAGAAGGGCACAGAACAGCTTTTGGGTTGTGTCAAAGGCAGACGTGTACAGACAATCTGCGTCTACGATCATCCTAGGGATGGTTTCGCGGATCTTGTCTAGTTTGCGGTTGAGAAACGGAAACGCTTCGGAATAGACGAGCTGGCATGTCGAAAAGATCTGAACCGGAAGAGTTTGTAAGGTGAGCGTGATGGCGAGCCGGGTATGAGACAATTCCGATTTTGGAGGCTTGACTAGGAAGCCATCCTTCAAGGGTGTGAAACGATGTTGCTTGGTGGACACGGTCAGATGTTCGTAAACCATAAATCGCAGCTCTTTTGGAAGATCAAGAAAGCGGAAAGTGATTGGCTCGGTCATGTTTCTGTTGAGCTCGCCGTGACACAGGGATACCGTGTTCGATTCGTTATTATCGACCACGTGAAGGCAGACACAGGAGGCAGATGAGTCAGGATTCTTGAAGGACGGAGCAAGATGCCAATCCATGCGGCGCAGACGCATAAGATAGCCGTACGATAGCCGTGTACGATAGCCGGATCCAATTTTGTAGTAAATGGGCAAGGGATTTCCTTACACATCTAGAGGTTCCACTCGTATGTCGTGTTAGATGACCCTAGTGCAGATCGTTGAATTGAGGTAAGCTTATCGAAACTCACGAGACTGCGAAGAAAGCAGGCAGACTAGGATGTCGTTGCAAAGTATCTATAACGTGAAGTTGCGGCAAATTCACCATGGAATCTTGCTTTTTCATAGATCCGGCGTAGTGGTCCGATCTGTAACACTGTGGCGGCAAAAGTGATATGCGACGTTCATGGAAAATTGGTGTACATTGTTCCCATTCAGCTGGGCGCATAGGTGACTGCCTGTTTCAGAGACCTGGCGAATTCGCGACCAAGCTTTGCAAAGCATATCGAGAGACGAGTGCATCGAGGTCGCCGAGGTTTTGCCCCCAGAAGCTATGCTGCTATGCGTCTCAAGAGCCACCACGCCACATGCCTCCGAAACTCTTGTTCCCATTCCTTGAACCAGTCTTTGGTCTTATTGGTTTCTCCGCTCTTTGCAGCCTCTTGCAGCTCACATCTGCCTTGACCAGTATAAAGCTCTGATCGAAGACGTGCCCATTTGCATTACCGCACCTTTCCAGAGCTGGCGCCAGCGCCAATTCTACTCGCCTCGCTTTCACACTGCGACTGTCACCATAGCCACCCTCGCTATCTTCACTGTCACTGTAGACATCTTCCATTTCGCTATCGTAGAAGCCATACCCCCAGAATTGGTTTGGCTTTCCACCAGTGAACGTGACAAAGCGGTAATCGGCAAGTTGCCGCTTCATCTTTAAGTCGAGCGCCACCGAAGCGGAGACGATGGTACTAAGTTGCACCTTGCTGTCACGCAGTGACCGAGTTGAGTACGGCCGTAATCTTCGTCGCATGCGGCTGCAGAGCCGCGAAATGCTCTTCAAAACAGGCGCAGCATCAAAGGTCGGACGCCATTTGCCGTCTTCCTGTGGAACCAAGAGATTGACGGTCATAGAACGCCACTGGTGATACTCCTCTGCTTGCGCCTCGTTTTTAACGGCTGTTCGAAGTCAGCCAACGAGATCGTCAGTACTAAACGATCACGACGATACATGCCTTTGCGTAGCGTGTCGTTGATAGGGCGAAGGTTCTTGTCACCCAGTTTGCCAGCCCAGACATAGCCACTGCCTTGCTGAAAGTTATTGAAGATCTTCTTTTGCAACGTCGACCAGATATACGCTTGCACGAGCAGCGGTCGGTCATCTGGGTGCCTCAAATACACGTTATAATTGTCCGTCAGTCCGCCAAACAAATCCTTCGCGGCATGGAAGTGCGGTCGCTTGCTTCTCGAGCTGGTAGGGCCGCTGAAATAGTCCTCGCTCCAGACACGAATCTCGTAGCGCAATGCCTGAAGCTCTTCGATGAGAGTCTTCTCTTCCGACTTAAAGATGACAGAACCACGAGCGGGAATGCCATTCGGCCCCATACTCTTCCTCTGCAGCTCCTTCCTCAACGCATCCCTTTCTCTTGTGACCTGGTAAAAGCGCGTGACCAGGTCGTCTTGGCTGCTTCCAGGCCGCACATCTGGCCGCGAGGGGCTCTTTGGAGGTATGATGGGGCTGCCATTCTTATTGTAAAGCTCTGGGCTCGATTGGGGCGAGCCCTCTGAAGAGGTATCTGCACCGCGGGTGACCTTGACGGCGGGCACGTATTGCGTCCGCCGCCTTCGCCTGGGGATCAGCTCTTCCTCGTCGGACCATTCGGCGTCGGCATGCTCAAAGGGATTCCGCTCCATGGTGGGCGAGGGGAACGAAGCGGGCGATCCTTCAGCAGGCAGTCCTTCTGCAGAGGGGCAATGCAGCTTCAGCGATCGGAGGGTTGAATCGCGAACGTCTATCAATACGGGCCATGTCAGCGCATTGTACTTAAAGAGCGGCGCAGAGGCATTGCGCACCGGGAGATAGCGTCGTCATGTCCGCCCTGGTGCTGCGCTCACATGTCCTGGCCTTGGGCGCCCCTACGGTATATGACGGCGGTGAAGCTCCCTGTCACGCTCACGCCGCTACCCGCTATTGCTCAGCTCAGACGGGCTTTATGGACACGGAAGAACTGCAGGCAGCTCTAGCTGTGGGTCTGCGATGCGATCTACGACCGGTGCGGCGGCCAGCAACGTGGGGAGGTTCGAACTCGCCGGGCACGCCCCTCTTGAGCGAGCGACCAGCTGTTGGACAAACTTGTTTCCAGCAACCAGCCTCGTCGCGTAAGGAGCCATGGATACGTTTGGTGCGGCGGTTACGCTGGCCAATTGATGCAGGAGCTGAGGTGCGCTGACGTGACATGCAGTAGGCCATGCAGCCGGGCCTGGAGGGGAAAGGCCGCTCGGCCCTAGCGTGCTGGGCCGCTCGGCCCTAGCGTGCTGGGCCGCTCCAAAACTCCAAATACGCTGGGCTAGGGCTGGGGGCCATCATCCTGCGCCTTGCCAGCTTCGAGCAGCAGCGACCTGGCTTTTCCTGGAGGATGCAGTCCAGAAATAAGCAAAAGGCGTGCACGGCCAATAGGCTATGCTTTTCTCTTATTGACAGCTCTCTATACATTCATGCTTCGCCAATCGGAAACCAGAAGGCTCCTTTGAGATATTGTTGGCCTGCACACATCATCTTGCACTATGTCGTATAGCTGCTCGGAGCTAGTACCGGGAAGCCGCAGTATTGTTTTGTTTCATATCCTCGTGACACTGCGGTGCTTGCTTGCAGGCGCGCATTGTCCCACAATCAATCTGAGATCTCGCTACCATCTGCAGCAGGCGATGACAGGGCTGAATGCGAAAGCACATGTCACATCGGCATATGTAGGGGCTAAACATTGAACAAGTCATTTAGAAGGATATCAAAATGCTGGAAATTGAATGTTTGGAATTTCTCTCTTCGCTGCAGTCTCTACCTAGGTACATTCCCAGGCTGAGGAGCACGTGGCTTGGCTTGCTCAAGCATTCAAGCTGTACGATATTAGTATGGGAAGGAGCACGCGCAGCAGCTTGACTTACTTGATACATATGGTCTTTGCCTCGACATAGTTCATCAGTCCAAGACGACCACCTTCTCGTCCGATTCCCGACTGCTTGCTACCGCCAAATGGCACATTGGGACTCAGCGTATGTGAGACGTTGATATTGACGGTGCCAGCATCGAGCTGTTTGGCAAGGCGAAGTGCTCTCGGGATCGATGCTGTGAAGACGTAGGCTGTTCGAACATTAGGTGATGAGCGCGCCCAGCAATAATCGATACTTACACGACAAACCATAGCTAGTATCGTTGGCAAGCCTTAGGGCTTCTTCCTCTGTCTTAAACGTGCGGATCGTGAGTACTGGGCCGAAAATCTCCTCGCGATAGATCTTTGAATCGTCCTTTGGGTTCAAAAAGATGGTTGGCTGGACATACCATCCGCCGTCGCCATGTCTTGCGCCGCCAGTCAGAAGTTCTGCTTCTTCCTTACCTTTTTCAAGAAAACTCATAACGCGCTCAAACTGCTTGCCGTCTGCCAGTGGCCCAAGAATAGTCTTTGTGTCAGAAGGCTCGCCTGTGGCATGTGCAAGCTGCTCGAAGCGAATTTTGAGCTCCTGAATAAACTTCTCTGCAATGTCCTCGTGGACAAAAGTTCGTGATGCAGCGATGCAGGCTTGGCCAGAGTTGATCAAAAAGTTTTGACTGTGGTGCACCAGCGCATTATCCAGGTTGGCGTCTGGAAAGATGAGACTGGGAGACTTGCCGCCGAGTTCTAGAGTTACGCGTTTGAGATTACTCAAGTAAGTTAGTAATCCCGCTGAACATGTTTGAATCCATGCAAACATACCTCTTTGCAGCAAGTTCTTGGACCTTCTTTCCTGCAAAAGCGGATCCCGTGAAAGAAATCTTGTTGATGTCCATGTGGGAGGCCATCGCTGCACCTACTTTGCCATCACCAGTGACGATGTTGACAACTCCAGGTGGAAAGCCAGCTTCCTTGATGAACTGTCCGAGCTGCAAGACTCCAATTGGACTCTTCTCGGACCCTTTGTAGACGAAGGTGCACCCAGTGGCCAATGCAGCGGCGACCTTATAGGCGAAAAAGAGTGCGGAGGCATTCCAGGCTCCAATGCCAGCACAGACACCGACAGGATCGTATTGAACGATCTATGTGACCGTTAAAAGATGCGTTCCCGCCGTTTCGATAGCGTAGCTCACCTTGTACGTGCCAGTTTCATCTTCAGTCCAGGCCTCTCCAGGTAGCTTGTCTGTCCAGCCTGCGTAGTATCTGAAAACCTTGCTGAACAAGTTATAGATATACTTCACCATATAGGTAGGTTGACCCATGCTCTTGGTCTCCCACACACCCAATTCTTCGATATGCTTGTCAGTCAAGTCTGCGAACTTGTTCATCGCTTCGCTGCGCTGTTGCGGCGTCCATTTAGACCATTCGCCTTTGAAAGCGGCGCGAGCGGCAGAGACGGCCTTGTCAACATCTTGTTGAGACGCAACCTGGATGCCATCGGCGACAAGGCTTTCGTCGTGCGGGTTATAGATGCTCAGAGTCTCGCCAGATGTGGCATCGACGTACTTGTTATGTGTCAGATACGCCAGTTGATTTGCAGTAGATGCCTTACCTCGTTGTTAATGAACAATTGCTTGTAGACCATCTTGATGGATGGATGTCGTAAAGTTCAACAAAGAGATGTCAGCAAGTAGTCAAGGGATTGAGGAATGGAATGTTCCCGTAATCTCGAAAGTCACATCAATTTATATATTCATGTACAGCGCCTGTCGGCTCAAGTTCGACACTTGGCAAACTGCAAGACCGAGTAGGGATGCGTGAATCAAGCATTTTTACTGGTGTGTCTTCCGGTTTTGTGGAGCTTTGATCGATCCTCACACAGCTTATTGGATTCGCTTGCTCCTCTCTTCCTTCTTCGAATCCGTCCGGAGTGTCATGCCTCCACTTGGAGCTGGCAAGGTGATGTATGTCCCCCACAAACATAAGCTGATGCTGCAAACCCCGCCGATATTGTTGCTTAACTCCGCATGCCAATGTAGTTGTACGTCGGTGGAACAGAAGAGAGAGGAAAGGTCATTACTACATTTAGTCTAGAATCCTGACATTCGCCAATCGGGAGCGGACTGACCCGAGCCGTATGCTCATGCTCCTATGGACAATGAGGGGGCATAGGCTATGCTTGGCTATTTGCAGTTGTGGTGCTGACTTGGCGTGCATGGATGTCAGCGGGCGGGTCGATGGTTCGTCCGCCGCTAGATTTTTCGTCGATTCGCTCTTAAGATGTTGTCTGATTTACATAGACAAAGCTCTGTAACACTTTATCGTGACTGTTGCTCTTGTATGAGCCAATGAACTCGCCCAATTGAAGGGCCGAATGGTTACACACCATTGTAGTGGAAAATCATGGCACCACCCAAAAACCTGCGGGTGACATTTATGCACGTTGTCAGCATGCCATGCCACTCTTTTGCACTCTCACATGTCCGGACTTAACCCTCGATCCGAGTGTGAGTTGGAACAGTTCTGTAGAAGTATTGTTGATCGGATGCGACTTACCAAAAGTGAAGTTAAGGTTTTATCGAGGCTATCTACGTAGAGTCGAAGCTGGAGACGGAATGATGTCTTTGGCTATATAGCCAGGATGATGACAATTGAAGCAGCATTTGTAAATACCTACGGCAGCACTTGACAGTCCGCATATGGTTTGATACTTACAGTGAGTTGAAGCGACCGTTACTCGAAACCAATTCGACAACTTGCGCTATACAAAAGAGCTGACTTTCAGCTATCGGGCATTGCCCTTACGCCGCTCATCCAAACCATAACTTATGCCAAAGATGTAGCAGCATGTAGATAGATCAATTACGTAAGAGCATTTCAAGCAATGCATTTGACACTGCAGCTGTACCCACATCATCTTAAGATGTTGGTAGATGTTGTTCTTGGACTGCTCAACAGGTGCGCTGTGTTCGGAGAGGAAAAACCAGCTCCTTAGTATACCGCATCGGAGGCAAAAGGTGATCGAAGCTCCGAGAAAAGATCGGCACTACTTCCCAAATGTGGGACAGCCTCAATGCCTAGGTTAAATTGTCTCAAACCTCGGGACTGGACTGGAGAGTTAGAAGCTCGAGGTGTTATGCGATCCTGCGTTCCAACAGATAAATCCCTTCCGAGTGCAGCGACACTAGCGGTAGCGCTAGAAGCCCCGCACGTGAAGATTGAGCCTCTCCTGCGTCAATGACTTCACCAAAGCCCACCACGCAAGCACGATTTGTGAATGACAGATGATAAAAGGAGGGTCAGAATTGAGCGATGGTTGAGACAAAGCCTGGTGCCCAGTTGCACTCGGCGAACTCAGCGGCAAAGGGTGGCGGCGGAGGGCGACAGCGCACTATTCAAAGCTGCTTGACCTGCCGGCGTCGCAAAGTCAAGTGCGATCATGAACATCCAATCTGCGGGGCTTGCACACGTGGGAGCCATGTTTGCACTTGGTCAGACCAGGTGCAGGGGCTGGCATCGACCGGGAGGATCTCGAAACCATCAGTAACACCTGGGAACGGAAGGATTGCAAAAAGCTCCGATGTCCAATCGCGTCTGGATCGACTTGAATCACTACTCGAGAAAGCGGTATCTGGTCAACCTGGCAAGCCAGCAGTACCGGCTCGAGCCGTTGGCGATAGCGACACGAGAGATCACGAAGTCGCTTTCACGCCGTCCTCAAACAGTCAGACCTCCCTTAGTGCTGGCATAGCTGACGACGGCGACGGCACTCTGCTCCTTGATGGCGGGCAATCGAAGTTCGTCTCCTCACTGCACTACGCCCTCCTTGCAGAAGAGGTGTGTATTTCTGTCAGCAACGCACGTATGACGAGGAAGCTAATATACGACAGATTCAAGATATCAAAGCCCTACTTGGTGACAGAAGCGATGAAGAACAGAAGGAGGTGCCACAGAATAGTCTTGTTGACTTGCTCTCGCTGGGTCGGGCGGGTGCGGGCTCGAATTTGGAACGGCTGCTACCTCGGACGCAGGAACAGCGAGATACTCTGTTAGACGTGTATTTCGCCAACGTTGACCCAATGGTCAGGATCACGCACAGACAAACTCTATTACGCAACTACACAAGCTATATGCGCGAGACCCATCCTCTGGCTTTTGCCATATGCTTTTCAGCTGTCAACTCACTACCTCCCAACGTAGTTCAGAGCCGTTTCGGAGAAGCGAAGGAAGAACTTCTAGAACGATTTCAATTTGGCGTGGAGATCTCGCTAGCGCGTGAGAATTATCTGACAACCTCAAGCCTTGAAATCTTCCAAGGTTTCGTGCTCTGGTTGACGTGTATCACGAAAGAGGAGGATATGGGTAAGGACAGACTCACACCAGCTTCAATATAGCTGCTAATTGTATTCCGACAGGCAAGGCGTGGGCTCTGCTCGGCATCGCAACACGCATTGCGTTACATCAGGGCTTACATCGTGATCCTTCGCTATTTCCAACCGGGTCGATGGACGCCCTCACAATTGAGCTTCGCCGTCGCATTTGGCATCAATTAGGCCACCTAGAGTTCCGCGCTGCCGAATGCAAAGGACAGGAACCGAGTATGTCTGAGGATTATTATACGACACTTTTTCCACGCAATGTCGAAGACGATGAGCTCGTAAACGGTGCAAGTCCTGGTCCAGCTCCATATGACGAAGAGAGGTTCACTTCGATGACATTTCAGCTCGTCAGATATCAGGGTATGGCAGCACTCAGACGTATTATCCGAAGTACGTATCATCTAGAGCGACGGATGCTAGATTCTGGGCTTCACGGGACATTGAAACCAGATCCCGCACGTGAGCTCCAAGATCTCTATGAGCAAATCAAAAAGATGCTTGATGAGGTGCATGCAGAGTGTCACAGGAAGTATCTACGCTACTGCAACCCCGAAATTCCTATGCAGAGATTGTGTATGGGCTTAGCATCGCTCCTTGAATGGCGTTGCTACCTACTCTTCTGGCTGCGTATGCCCAGAGCATACAGAGATGTGGTCTTTTCGGACGATATACGCAAGTCGTAAGTGGTGTCAGCCAAGTTGGAGTTTTGGTATACTGACGAAGTAAAGGATCTTCGAGAAGTCCGTCAATTGCATTGAGACAATCAATGGAGCATCTGTGGATGTTGATGCTGCTCGCTTCCAGTGGCATATAGGTTTGTAAGTTCACATGCGTCAAGTACTGCAACTGACTCTTGTAGGTGGTGCCGCATCTTTCCAGGCTATTATGCACGTGCTTTCTGAGTTACGAAACCCAATGTTCGACAGTCCAGACCGACAGCGAGCGCTCAGGGCACTACAGATGTCACGTATATTACGTGAGAACAACGGCGCCAGGGCGTGGCTCGCTGTGAAAGCCATGATCGACAAAGCTATACAAGAGCACAGTATGTCACAAAGGGCTCAGTCTCAAACCTCGAGTGCCTTTGCTAGCCCTTCTGCGCCCGTCGCCCCTACAATCCAGAACGACGGCAATGTGCGAGTATACCCAGGCCAAGGTCATGTACCTAGCTATGTGTCACAACCATCCACAAATCCTTATACGCAGTCCGCAACAACATCTCAGCCCGTACATGCTCAACATCAAACAGCCTACGTACAATCTATGGGTCCGATGCAAGAACAGGTGCCGCCGAGCTGGGAAGACATTAATCTCAGCAATATCAACAATATTGTTGACAGCCAACCTACCCCTGGTATAGTACCAGAATTTGACTTCGGCTTTTGGGGCGATCCTTTCAATTACGAATCCGAGCCTGCCGCCTTCCCTGCAGATGGTACCTACTTCCCTCCTTGGAATGGCTGAATGTGGTCAGCATTTTAGTAGTTCTGTACTGATACCCCTTTGCAATGAATCACGTTTTATGAACGAGTAGAGCTGCTCGGTCTTTGAGTGAATAAGTCATTCGATCTGATTGAACACAGGCAATAAAACGAAACCAGACGGAGCGAACCGACCATTTGGAACAGAAATCAATAGCCTTTCGGCAAGTGGCGCATAGGCTGCTGCAGAATCCTATAATATTCCTTGCATGACGACAGAGTTGGCCCTACATATGCTTTGCAAGGCTTCATAAAAGCGCGACAAGATCTTCATGGCCAAGTAGAGAAGCAAGCTCTCGAGGTTTCAATTTCTTGTACTCGGTCTGTAGAGACAGCATTTCAAGACCTCGATCCGCACCTCTCGAGATCAGCAGCTCCAGCAGATCTTTATTGTTGTTGGAAATTGCAAAATGGAGCGCATTCTGCTCTCCCTGCCAGAGAAATCGAGGATTGCTTGTAGAATTCCATTCCTCGCTGTTGCCCATGTAGTAAGCGTCGATAGGAGCGCCGTTATCCAGAAGGTACTGGATGATCTCAAGTCGATCCTCTTCTCCGCTGCGATATGTAAAAGCGGCATGTGCAACCAGATCAGTACCTTCTATGGTGCCTCCGTGACTCCTGAGAGTCTTCAGGGTATCTATAGAGCCCTGCGCTGCTGCTTTTTGCATAGCGTTCCCTCCTATAGGGCTGGCCGCATTAGGCGATGCGCCTCGTGCTAGACACCAATCCACCATGTCTTCGTTATTGATGGAGATCATATACCTGCAAGCGTATTAGATCAGACTCAAGGAAACGCGAATGTAGCACTACTTACCCGAGGAGCGGTGGACTACTATGAGAAACCGGCTCGTCAATCCCCCATCCCCCTTCCAAGATCAACTCCAATTCTTGCTTGCTTGCTGTCTCCTCCAGAATCGTCAATGCCGCCAGAACGGCAACTTCCCCGGGTTTCACTCCATGAGCCTGCATGATCCGTACTGCATCTTGACGGCCATTCGACAGTGCGCATGCAATGAAATCCTCTTCTTCAAACCACGCCAGTGCGTTGGGCTGAATACGATCGGGATGCTTCGGATCTCTCCATCTCTTCAAAAAGTCCTCCAGGGCTGAGCAAGAACCTGTTGCCTTGCAGAGCTCCCATAGCTCCTCTTGAGCGCGGCGAAAGACCTGACCACGAGTGGTAATCTCATCAGGATAACTTCTTATGAATGTGTGCAGCACGCGTGGTGGTTCCCAGGTCGATTCGGAGGGGCTACTTGCGAATTCCTGGTCCATATTGTGAGTGTAGAGGAGAGATATTGATCCAGTACAGAAGCTCAATCACAAGTCAAATCACTTCAACTTGGGCTTTAGTACCTACAGGAGTATGCACGGTACTTTATAGTTGGCAGTATGATGCGACAAGTACATGCGGCGTAGTTGTGGTGCCACATATAAGCCAGACCGAATCGGCACTAGCATCGGGCAACGCAAGGCTGCATGCACTGATACTGTGCAACGAAATCCAAGATCCTTTGAATAAATTTAGTCAATCCCATTGGTGAGACCCGCGCCGCAAATCTGACCCTGCATCGTTTCCTGTATGTTGCCAGGCGTGCGATTCCAGGTCCGCAATTCCGCAAGTGTTGTTAGAGAAAGGTATAGCGAGCGGGTTACGAAGCTTGAAGACATAGTTTCGAAGCAGCGTTTTCGGAATCTCGAGGTTCGGACCTTGTGCCTCTCAATATTCACCTCGTATCATGTTTGAGCAGGTATTGGGTATTCATGACACTGTGGTCAAGGTATAAGTACGCATACTTCACTTTGATGTAGCAGCAGAATAAAATTGACAAAGATCATGTCGCCGGATCTCACGTTCCTCCGGCTCGCGGGGAAAAGGTTAACGGGGACCTTGTATTGAAAGAGACTGGAGAAGACGTCATAAAGGATCATATGAAGAAGCTTGATGCTGAATTGCCTAAGATGAAGCAGACAAAGAGCTACATCATAGTGCATGCCCTCCTGGTAGACGCTGACAACCTGGAGATCATGAAGACAGCACTCGCAGCCAGAGGTTTGCATTGCGTCACAAAGACGTATGATCATGAAAATGCGGGTAATGGCGTCTTCCTCATTCATCGCAACCGGAATGATTGGCCTCCCAGGCAAGTCGGTGTTATTTGAGATATGGTGGAGGAAGTGGGTAGAGACTCGCGCTTACTAAGAAGCATACTTGAACGACTTCTTACTACATTTGGGTTTTAACAATACAGAGAGGTTTTTGCAGGGCATGACCGTTGATAGACTGGCCATTGGTCGAATTGATGTCAGAAATGGAGAATTAAATTTCGCATACTTTGCAATCATGATGGCTACAAGAATCAAAACGAATAGCCTACAAGCAACATCAAAACCAGAAGGCGTGCTGTGCTATGGTCTTACAGATGAACAATGTCTGTGAACTGGAATCCAAGAAAAGGGGGTGGGCGAGGCTTCGCATTTGGAGAAGATGGGTAGACGCTCAAGCAATAGAAATCGTATTGAAGACCACCGACAAGAGCGTCTTGCCGAGACCGGTCACAGTGGCATAATGTGCGGTATCGGCCCTGCAGGTACAACACCGTTACCTCCAGTCACTGACGCATATCCTTTCTTGATCTAGTAGACTTAGCATTCGATATAGCCACGACAAGAGACACAAACTTACCACTTCGAAATGAGTGGTCGTCTTGAACGCCCCACCGTTTGTCTCAGGCTCTTCACTCCAATACAGGCGCCTCACCCATTCGTGTAATCTTGGGTAGTCCCGTCGAATCATTTTAATATTACATTTGAACAGTGTATAGTACGCGGCATCGAACCGGACTATTGTGGGGTACAAGAGAATGTCGGCCTCAGTGATGTAGCGACCGAACAGGTAGGGGTAATGTCCTGGTTGGGAGAGGTGACGTTCGAGACGATCCAGCGATTGGAAGAGCTTAGCGATGTGTTCGTCGTAGGCGTCCTGCGAGGTGGCAAACCCGATCTTGTACACTCCGTTGTTCACTGTGTCGTATACCCAAGAGTTGAGCTCATCGATCTCACTTTGCAAGCTAGCGGGTAACAGTGCAGCAGGTCCTTTAGTGACCTCGCGCTGCTCTTCTGGTAGCAGGGGGTCAAACCCACTCATCAATATACGAACAATATCTGCACTCTCATTGTTCACGACAGTACCTGTACACTATCAGCTGCCTGTGACTTTGACCAACGTCAGTGATGCAGGCCAATACTAACCATTCTTTTTATCCCATATCACTGGAATGGTGACTCTGCCAGTGTAGGTATGATCCGCTGTTAGGTACAGCTCCTTCAGCCACCGGAAGCCATACGTTGGATCGCATTTGGGACCACGGGTACCAGAGAAGTACCAGCCGTGTGTTGGGTCTCTCCCATCGACCTCAACGAGCTCTACGATATCCTCTAGCCCCTTCAGGCTACGAACGATGACAGCTCGTTGAGCCCAGGGGCAAACTGCATTGAAGTAAAGCACATATCGACCTTTCTCTGCAGGAAATTTCTCAGAAGGTATTATGCCCCTGAATCTTGATGGTGTAGTATTGTAGGGACTCTTTGATGGTGGTTGAGGCTGGTGAGACTGAGGTTGCGATTCAGAATTCAGCCATTGGCTGACTTTGTAGGATCCCTCAGGACGGACCTTGACGAGAGTCATGATGGGGTGAAGAAAAAGTAACGTCGCCGCACAAAAGTTGGAAGTAGGGGATCACAGTACATTATGCTCGAAGGAAGGCAAAGACGATGGATTTCGTGGCACAAAATGCAGGATGTGGTGATTACAAAACAATGGTTGGAAGGATGACCACATTGATTAGTATTCTTGTAGCCGGATATAGTCTGCGGCAATCCTGGCCCAGCCAATCACGAATGGGGTCTTAGAGTGACACGCAGTAATAAGACTCTTCAGAGTAATAACGGTAACGTGAGATGTAGATACTCATGGGGAGAAAAGAACTTCAGGACATGCATATATAATGCGATTTTCGTCGCTCACCTCGATGGGGGTTTGAAGGACGAATTCTCCGGGCCCCACTTGCTCAACTGGGCAGCTAGCGAGTAGCGCAAGACTCAACCTTAGCGCTTCCCCCGTTCAAGCTCAGGGTTCTGCGAGTTTGAACGCAAGCCTTCCAGCAAGACTTGATCTAATTTCGTGCAGCTTGCTGTCTGCCAGGTAACTAAGTGGAGCCTCGTATAATCGAACACGTGGAAGGTCGCATGTTCCTAACCCTAATATCAGCTCACCGCATTGTCGATTACTGAGCGTGTTCAGCAGTATCAGTAAACCAACTCACTTGCTCCGCGGAATGTCTGCCTCTTACAGTCAAGCCCAGTCAGAGACAGACCAACATGAGGAGGTGTCTTAGGTATCAGCCCCAGCATACTTAAATGTATCGAATCATCATTGAAGAAAGTTGAAGAAAGCAAGCACATTCCTACTCCATGCTGGCATCGCTAAGCCGCAAAAACAAATGATCGCTATGATATGCCGGATCCGAGGTGGAATCCATGCTTACAAAATGCCCAATCATGACTTCAACAAATCCAGAGAGACTGTGTCACCGCCCAGCTCTAAACGTTATTCGAAAATCCGTACCCAGAGCCTCCGTGGCTGAGGTGTGAGGCACGGCTAGGTGCCCTGTCGCCAGCACCTGAACCAATACTTGCGCCCAAGTTTACGCTTGCGCCAAGGTTTGTTTGACTACGATATTCTTCATACCCATTTCCAAGCGTATACCCTCCTGGCGACAGAGCGTCCGTGCCATACTCATTTGTGCTGTTCCTGTAGTCCGCATATCCAGTGGGCCTGTCGTACGGCTCGCCGTTCCTGTCCTCGCCCCAGCTCAAGGGCCTGCCCGGATGTCTACCCTGGTCTGTCTCGGTCGAATTTAAGAGCGCATATTCGTCTTCCTCTTGATTACCTCCGCGCTCGGTGTGTCTGTCGTCGTCGTCGGAATCGTGAGCCTCGATCTCGGTAGACCAAGCATTGTCTTTGCTGTTGTCACCGCTGGCATAGTATGGGTTCTCCTTCTTCGAGTCGTAAGGAAGAACGCCTTCGCGGAGGAACTTGTGCATGTAATACCCAGAAATAGCGGTACTCAGAGCAAAGAATATGCTTGGGTTATTATTAGTGTGAGTTGCGTAAGATAGCTAGTGAAGCACTTACAAAATCATGACACCAACACCGACTGCACCTTTGCTGATGTTGCACATCGACTCACTTCCATACTTGAAGGTGGTACAGTTGCGGTCATCAGCGCTGATCTTCTTTTCCTCTGCGCCTTCCTTAATACCAGATGAATTCCACATGGCTACTGCGATGAAGGCAGCGAACCAGAGTACTATATTCTGTCAGTGCTGATCACCAGCCACTTGTCCAGACGCTTACTTGTGTAGACCAAATCGACTCCAAGGAAAGCATACGCATTCGCGAATTTCTTAGTACGACTCCACATGGGTACCATTACCAGGTAGATGATAGCCGGTACACTAAGGAAGCACTGCAAGAGCGCGTCAGCCTAGCTCTCCTAACTTTCTGAAGACAATGACCATCTGCTCTTTGTCGGAGGCTTGATCCTAAAGATTCCGCACTCACCATAGCAAAGTAGTATTTTGTCGCGCCGCCAATGTCGCCCTTTGTCATTACAGAAATTGTAAGACATCCTGCTACAAAGATGAAAACGGCTTGCAGGGCGTGCAGTGCGACCTTGCATTTTTGTATATAACTTTGTGGTATCCGCCCAACCGGCATCTTTGCGTCTGTGGCCTTCTCGGAGGCGCTCGAGGGGCGTTGTTATGGACAATGGACGAAAAAGCGCAGTGTTTACACGGCACAGCCCTGTCGGATTGATCGGAGGAGCTAGCGTTGTCGCAGTCGGCGTCGCGGGTATGCTATCGTTTGTTTCTCGAACGAAGTAGTGTGCGCTGGTAGATGCGAAGTCCTAGCAGTCGCGATCAAGAGGCGGGACTTCTCAGGAGTGTTTGTCTGACATTGCAGCTGAAGGAAACTCGCAGCGCACTCAGCCTCACTGCGGCTAGCTCACGCCTCCCCGCGCAACCACAGGGATCATGCACGCTATTGATAATTTTAGAACCACGTCAATCAACAGTTTAGGCGATTTGTGGTCTAGATAGCAAATTGTCTTCATGTCAAACTCTCTCTCATGATAGCGAGCTTGACGGCAAATCCTACACAGGAGGTTCTTTTCGTTCTATTGTTGAGTCCTTCAGGTGTTCTTGAAGGCTGCGCGTAATTTTACCGCCCACTCCACTTGCATGTTACGGCTGTGTCACAGATGCGCCTGAAGTATGCCTTATCAGGCTCGATGCTCATTACTCGTGTACCCAAATCTACTCAGACTTCGACTTTGACTTGGGCACGACATGAACTTCCCAATCTGCGCCAAATTGACCCTTTGCTTTCCCGCGCTTCTCAGCATCGCCCAGTGGACCTGCTGAGCTGGTGACGTCACTTGTAAGAATGCCCTTCTTTTCACCCGACTTAAGATACTCTAGGAAGTGGACCGACGCGTCGATATACTCACGAAGCGCGACTCTTGACTCAAGTGTAGTACCAGTGACCATCTGTTTGCTATTAGAACGAAAAAGTTTAAAGGACCGGTGTTGTAAATACCTTCATGATCCATGGTACGATCAAAGGTGCATCAGTGCAGGATGGGTGCGCGGTACCAGCTGCATCGCGTCAGAATAACAATACATAAACAAACAGCCTGCGGATACTCACTCAGTGTCATCATCCATCCTTTTTTAACATTCTCTACAATCTTCTTGACGACGTCAAAATGCCAGCCTTCTCCGTAGAACTCAGTCTGCTGTTCGGTCCACTCGCCACTCTGCATGACCAATAGGGGGACGTTGATATCTTTGTTGAGAGTTCCTGAGCTCTTGCCAGGATCCAAGGCGATACCTCCGTTGAGGTTCAGGTCTTTCGGCCCAGCAGACTTGAGCGCTTGGAGGACACCTGTGGCCCCGTACGAGTGTCCAGCGACTGTGACAGCTGACATATCAAGACGGTTTTTGAAGCCAGGAAGAGCCTCGCGAGGGCTATCAGGCTTCAGGTTCACCACTGGCGCATCACCTTCATTGAGCTGCGCAAACAGCTTGATGGTCTCTGCAATTTCGGCCTCTCGGAACACAAGTTGGGCTTCCTTCAGGTCAAGTTCAGTCATTGGAGGGTCAGACCTGTATAACTTAGTGCTGTAGAAGGCAGTCTGCCATCAAGTGACTTACGCCAGATCCTTGAGTTTCAAATGCCACACTTCCTTGTCTGTCGCATTTGGGTAGTGAACAATAGTTCCAGGCCCGCTACCATCACGATGCTCTACCGCTGCTACGAGGTAGCCGTGGCTAGCAATGCTGCCCAAATAGTGCGAATAGCTCTGGCTCATCCCAGCCATACCGTGCGTGAAAACAACACAGGGAAGTGCCCCGAGTTTCTCATTCCTCTTCAGCTCGGTGTGCTCCTGCTCAGCCGCTTCCAATATCTTGCCAAGCCCACCAGCACCTGCTCCCTCTTCGACAAGCACCTTTTCCGCACCTGTAAGGACGGGAGCATCCACGACACCTGGGATGACGGTCGATGATCCCAAAGCCCACAGTGCGAATGTGAAAACGGGACTTAGGAACGAAACGCCGGCAAGACGCGCATAGCCTTCACCAATCAATGATACCGGCTGTGGAAGCCACGGACGAGCCCACGGTCGTTTCGAAGGAGGGGCATTTGGTAACGAGGAAGGGTAATAGAGCGTAACGGCAAGTGTTGATAGTTCGAATGCGTTGTTCCCCGTATCCTTCAATGTAGCCTCTCGGATGATCCGCTTCTGAACCTCTGTCTCGACATCAAGGATACCGACCTCATGGGGCCCAGTGTAAGGAGGTAAAGGTGATGTTATCGGGGTCAGTCCGATGACTAAAAGCCAAAATACAAAAGACGCTGATGTGAAAAGTATAATACGCCGTGGCGTCAGGCGACTCAAGCCGAACACCATGGCGATTGCTGCAGATTTACAATACGACTGAAAGCGCGGAAGACCCGGATAGGATGTAAATGATTAGTACGAAATGTTGTAGCCGAGGGGACTAAATCTAAGGGATTTGAAGGTGATTCTAGTGTAAAACCTGAGGTCAGGATGACCAGCTGTGGCTTAAGTTCTGCCGTGGCAACAAGATGAAGCGTGGACGCGAGAGTGGTGAGCGATGACGTAGCCAGGAAGAATCAGTAAGCGCGAGCTGTGATTGGATAGTCTTGGAAGCAACAACAACAACAACACACTAACCTTCGACACAATGACAACAATGCCTTTGGCCGTATTGGTGACTATATCGTGTATTTCTATAGTCAAGCACTATATTCTGCTGAAACTCTCAATTACGAGTGACGAATCTCGAATTTGCTGTCATCCGCTGCAATGGCATCCATATCTGAGAGAGACATACGTAGCCTTTGCCGCCGTATCCTTCCAAATTACTCAGACTTACGAACACACGTTTGTACATTAGGCCAGAACGTAGGTCTAGAGCTCATCTATCAGCTTTGATCAGGTTTGTGACAATAGTGTAAAACAAACGTGCTGAATTTTCGACCCCAGCCACCAGCAAGTCGCCTGCTGCGTTCAATGACAACCCTCCCAAGCACTTGAGAAGAAGATGTTCTCAGAACAAGCACCGCTATTGCTCCGACACCCAGCAACAAGCTTGCAAAGCTACTACGCTGTACTATTGGGTGAAGCATGCAAAAAGATACCAATGACTCGAGTAGTCGTGGGGTCGAACTATCGAAAAGACGTTCGCAGCCACTAAGCAAGACTAAGACACGTCATGACAGCCTTGCCCAAGGTAAGCCTGACATACACCAAGAACGAGCATCGCGATGTCGCGATTTTGTTTCGTACAAGCATTGAGCATGTAACGTGCCAGCAACGGTGGGTGTTGGCCTCTCACGCGATCGAAAAATAAAATTCTCCTCAGAACTGCCGAGCCGCTCCCTTGGCAACAATCCCTCCTCCCAGCTACCACAATCTCAGATCCCACCTTTTCTCTCTCCACAAAACTTCCCTGAGAGCGAGCTCCCTCAGCCCTACCCTCCCGTTTCCGCAAAACACCTCCGTGAAACGGTTTCACAGAATCCTGTTCAGCCCGTGCTTGTTCATCAACTCGGCGCCACTAATGCAGCGATCATACTCGAGCAATCTACATCCCTGTCGCAGCTCAAAAGCACCATCTAATGATCGTGCCTACATCGTAAGAGCTTATGCTAGTCGCGGTGGAGCCGCAGGGCTTAGCGCCGATGCTGTAAATGAAAGAACTTGGATGTAGAGGTTGTCAAGTTGCAAGGGATTATGCTTGTGGAGTTAGCAACGAAATTACCATCCTATGTGGGGAGGTCGATTGCTGGGCTGTGGACCGAGAGCAATTGTTGAGCAGTATGGTCAGACGGGGCTGTCAGACATTGGCGTGTGGTATGCAAGATAATTGATAATGTTTTCATGGATTCGAAATTGTGGTTGTCTAGAATTATTTCCGTCACCCTTGATGGCCATCCATGACCGTTTCAATGTACCCTGTACCCATGATGTATGCTCGCCTTTTTCCCGACAAATGGAATCTATGTAGATGCAACGCTCAGAAGCGCAAACGCCTGGTATGGTACATTGCGTACAAGGAACAATAGGCAACACTCCGAAATCAGTATGCTCGATGAACGACAGTTGCGATCTTTGAAAGACGGCGGATCAACCACGCCTGTACCTCAAGATCGGATGTCAAAGACGCCAAAGGAAATTTCCGCCCGGGACTGGAACTCGTGTTGCGTCATTAATATATACAATGAAATGCATGGTCGTGGAAGCATATCGAAGCATGGCCAGCCATGCTTTTGAAGACCGCCAAGGGGCGGCACGAGATAGACGATGTATCACATTGCATGTGTGACTGTCTTAGTTCGTGATGGGAGGTGAAAATGATGGTGGTGTAGGAAAGAGATGTAGGTACCCCTCTTCGTCGGTACGGCTGGTGGTTGCAGCGCGAGCGCGGGGCTTCGTGTTTGCGACTGAAGCCAGCAGTTGAGCGGCGCCGTCGGAAAGTGCTTGCTTGTGAGAGTGTTTGTTACGCTGGTAGCTCTGATTGTCGGACAAGGGAGTGAAGAAGGATCGCTCTGCTGACGGGCGTGCAGGCCCTGGAGGAGTGGCATCGTCATCCTCCTCTTCGGCATCGCTGCCGAATGTCTCCAAATCTGCAACTTGTTCTGAGAGTTCGTCCACAACAAGACTGAAGTTGCGGCGGGCACGGCGTGAGTGAACGAGCTCTGGGACACTTCCAGCAGAACTGGCTGAGCGGCGTACTGGAGAGCTCCAGAGGCCGGAGCTCAGGGCGGAAGACATCAGACTGCTGTCGTACGAGCTTCGGCGGCTGAAACGAGCCCGACTGCTGCGAGTCGAGTTCGCACCGCTCTCGTCTAAGTCAGTGATAGGAAAGCGACAGTCCGAGCCGTCATACTCCTTCAAGATATCTTCGTATGAAGGCTCTGCCGCCTCCTTGTAGTCCTGGGGCAGGAGGAGAGACGGGCTCAAGATAAATCCTTCCGACTCATGAAAGGGGGTCTGTAGTCCAGTGCCTGTTGTAGAAGCTGAGGCCGTGGAGCTCAAGTCTGGTAGACTATCATTGTTAAGTGGGGTTCGCGACGAAAATGGCAGTTGCAACTGAAATGCTGGTTTGCCAATGGTGGGGTTCTGCGAAGCTTGCGAGGGCTCCGCAGCTGAAGGCCTTCCTTCGTAGATCGCTCGTGCAAGGGCGTGATGCGGATTGGCAAAACCTTCGTCTTCTGATACGCAGTCCCAATCGTTATCGCACTCAGCTTCGAGGGCGTGCTCATAGATATAATCGACATCTTCTTCCCATGACTCTTCAATCGCACGCCATGTGTTTGACTTGCGGCGTGTCGCTGTTGATCGTTGAATGGGGCTCTCACGTGTAAAGCTGGGTGAGCCCAAGGTTTCGGAGGTCTGAGAATCAGGGCGAATGACTGAATTCCTCAGGTTGGACGATTTTGGCGAAGCGCGCGAGTTGCCTCTAGCACGGTTTCTCGGCCCTGACGAGCGTTGACTGTTGAAGGAGAACGACTCCAAGAAGGGTGACTTGGGGGATGTTGGACTTCTGAGTCGAGGTGGTTGAGGCGCAGGTCTCGGGCTAACGAAGCGTTCTGGCTCTTCTGCAACATCCGCTAGACTGGGGCTGAATGGCGGCGACATTGCTTGGATTGCAGAGTCGTCAGGTGTTGTCAAAGCACTGCCAACAGAGGCAATGTGCTCATCGATCCCAGCGAGCTGGTCTGATGTCCCAACCGGCAACGGGAATGTGTCCCATATCCCAGATTGCCTTTTTGAGCGGCCGCCTGGCGAAATGATGGAAGGCCGGTGTAGAGAGCCCTCCTCAGGAATGTTGGGAATGGATATTGCTTGCACAAGGGATGATGTCCGTGGAGGTGCGGTTAGGGTGGACGAATGCCGGTGGGCACGTAGATTTGCACCTGGCTGAGAGAAGCTTTCAACAGATCGCGTCAGCCGGAGCCCTGGTCGAGATGGTGAAGAGCCTGTTCGAAGTTCCGATTGTTGCCAGTTCTCTTGGTGCGGGCTCTGAGGTGGAGAGTTGTAATAGGAGGTAGAGGCCGATCGAGGCTCAGAAGGCATGAAGTTTTCAGTTGAAATGTTTCGAGGGCTATATCCTCCCTGTGATCCTGAGGTAGACAGCTGCGCAGCGCGCTCGGCCCAACCGGTAACCAAGGCGGCTCTCGGAGTTTGCTCAAGGGCAGCAGCTTGGTGTCGGTCGGTGTGGGTCAGGTGTTGAAAGTCAAAAGGACTCGAGATACGATTTTTGAGGTCGTGGTCTGAGGAGAAGTAAGCGCTTGGTTGCTAGGGGTGATTTCAAGTGACTTACGAATGGTCTCAGAGTCGTTAGTACCCTTCCTCTTTCGTAAGAACGATGCTCTCTTCTTGCCAGCCTCCAGCTCTTGGTTGTCTTCTGTCTCTATGCCACCTCCAATTGACTCACTCAACCTTTTGCCCATCTTGCCGCGAAACATTGACCTTCTTGGGCCGCCATTGTCAGGACGACTGTGGCTGGGGTGGCGGAGAGAGGTGGGGGACTTAGGTGAGGCATAGTTGTAGGTCGCCGTGCCTGAGGACATTATGGAAGAAGCTGTGGAGGCAGCTGTGTTACTTCTCGACCGCATAGTGAAGACAGAGCTTCTTCTTCCCGAAGCAGCCCTCTGTCGCCGTTCCGGCGAGTGCATGACTTCAGTGTAGATAGGGTCCGAACATTGCGATGATGCGAAAGAGTCGGACATCGAGGTTAAGCTCGGTGACTCGGTCAAAGGCGAGTCGACAGACGATTGCCTGGAGCGCGAAAGCGCCTCGTTCTTATGGAACGCAAACATGGCTTAACAAATAAAGTTAAGCCCACGGCAGTCCATCAAATGGTGATCGATGCTGAGCTCGAATGAGCAAGTCCCTCCAAACGGTAGGTGATGGCGCAGCTGCCAGCAGACCATAAGTGAATCAAAGAATCCGGGGATACCTTCCGACGACGAGAGGTCGGCTGTGATAGGGGAGGCTCGTATAGTGTACGGGATAAATGGTCTGGTCGATGATTAGTGGCCGATGTCAACAGCCGTCGAGGATAGGCTTGTAAGAATAAGGACTAGGGTATAAAGGGAAAATGAGGAAAAACAGGTGATATGTAGACAGAAAGAAACAAGAAGGATTTGCAAACAATAGCGGGAACCAAAACTGATGTATATGCGCACCTCTTAAGACAATCGACTCCACTGCTAAAGGAGGCAGTGAACAGCACAAGGACGTGACCACGGACCTTCGAAAAACGCACTGCCGAGACGTTACGACTCACTGGAAGGGATGGCGCCTGTAGCAAAGTTTTAGGACGAGGGTATGCTGTTATGGCGAGGACCCTTGGATCGATTGGTTGTTTGACCGTTGGTAGTCGAGCAGAAAGGCACCCGGGCGATTCAGGCCCAAAAGATGTTATGCAGGACCACACAGTAATATGTATCTGTTGATGTCAATACCAAGCGGCGGACTGGAGGTCAAAGTAAGTTCCTCCAATATTGGCACTGCATGAGGCTTTTGGGGCCGATGAACCACTAGCAAAGGTAGGGATATCCTGAGTATGTAAGTACATAGCGGGTGTACACAACAGCGGAGAGCATGTGGAGAAGATGGATAGTGCACAGTGCGCTGCGCCGAGGTGTGCTTAGTGACATATTCAGGACAGGCAGGGACAGGGGAAGATGCACGCCAAAAGGCCATGATTGTGAACTGCGTAAAAGCGGCGTCTAGGGCTAGTAGTGGCTGGGGCCAACGGACACAGGGGTGGTGAAGACGGGGGAACCTAGAGCTCACCGTTCCGCAAGCCACTGAGCAGTAGAGCAGCGAGCGTGCGGCCCGACAGGTCGGCTGGGACCATTGCAGGGGGAAAATTCAATAGTGATGATTGGCCCTAAGATGTGAATAAACGGGTAATTAGTGTTGCAACAAGCCCGCTAGGACCACTGCAAGGCCCGCTTAAGAGAGACACTGAGCTTGAATGTGGTCAATGCCGGCCGATGTTGCTGTGCTACGGCAGAGGATTCGACAACAGGATTCTCGTCTATGACCTCGATGTGAACATAGCGAGCTATTGACGCTGTGCATCTGTTTTGCTGCAGCGTCGATCCTGCAGCCTGTGGGACAGAGGGACCGGCGAATGCTACGCTCTAGCTCCAGCGATAGGCGTGCGGCGAGTATCGCGTTGTTTTGATGGTGTTTTTGTTGTGTGTGTCTGCTAGCTTGGGCGGGTTCGCGTCTTCTTTCGGCGCACGTACCTGCAGGGAACCTTGACGTAGGCCAGGGTCGGGCTGATGAACGCGCTTCATGCATCCGGCCGCCGCCTCGCAAGCAGCCTGCCGTCTCGAGGCCATCTCCGTTCCCTGTCCAAAGAGAGCCTGGAAACCGTAGGCACCTGGTTCAGGCCACCATAAGAGGGCGATGAGCACCATGTCCTCTCTCGTCCTGAAGGCCGTCCGCAATCGCACGACAGGATGCTGAGAACAGAAGTGCCACGACGATCAGCTGGCAAGCACTGAGAGAGTTTTCCACTTTGGGCGTAGGGTACCGTTCCAGCCTAACTTTCCTCACCTCGCGGGAAGAGGAGATGAAACAACCGAAGACGGCCTGCTGGTCGGCGACAAGTGAGCGGTGCTGCCCCGCCATGCTCTCACAGTCTCTTAATTCACGTTGTGGGCCAGCAAGCTGTGAGCACTCGTTGTTGAGGCTGCCAGAGAACGTGGGCCTGAGATGCAGTCTCAAACGCACGCCGGAAGGCTTTCAAACATGGTTTCAGGCATCAAACAAGCGGCTTCTGTCAGAGCCGTTGATCTGCGCTGCCTGCCAATTTCGGACTGCATCTGCCGACAGACGAAGGAACGCTCCTGCTCCAAAGCACCGACTGGCGCCTGGCATACACAAAACGCAGCACCCGACTGCACAGCACAGCACACCTGGCAGCACAGCGTACAGTAGCGAGATATGCTTGGATTTGCAATTGTCGTGTTCACGAGGACTGTTGACGTTGCAGTCCGGCCCCGCGGCGCGCTGCTGTGACACGCGTTTGGAGCTGTAGGGATTCTTACTCTGTCGCCGTGTAACCGCGATAACGAGCTGGCCTTGTCTCATTGTAGGACGAGCGCTTATGTTGCGGTGAGCGTACCAGTCTCGCTGCTTTGAGATGGCATTGATGAAGGTCTGAATTGCCATGACTTGCTGAGCTCAGGCGTTCAGGGGAGAGTGCCGTGCGCAGACTGCTGCACCGACCTGCAACGAAGACGCCAACATGACTTTTTTTGCGCCCGAGTTGCTGTGAAACAAACCAGCGTAGTACAATGTTAACAACAGCTCAGCTATGTATCCAGGCGTCTGTATCCTGCAACAAAGGGTCGTGGATGGGGCATCTCACAATCGCCTCGTGTTGATGTAATTCAAGACAGTTCCAACGTGTGCTAAGGAATACGAGACGTGCTCCACAACTTTCACGACCCATCCGCGAACCTGGTCTGAAGATTTGCCAGACAAGGAGACGCGTGGAGACCAGCCAACAATAGATCTAACGTGGCAGTGCGCTGATTTGCTCAATGATGTTCGCGTGCGCAAGGCTAAAGGAGGAATGCACTATCCGTGAGTCGTGGCAGATGACGTTCAATCATTGTCTTACCAAGTAAGCAAGAACACCAATTGCTGAAGCATCAATCATTTATGGCTCAGCAGAACCTCTGGGCACACGAGAACAGGACTCGAGGCTGACTGTTGCAATGCGGCTCCCCTGGTGCCTGCATCGGCACGACTTTTTCCGTACACCCCCAGTCCACTCCGCTGACGCCCCACGCCTGTCCAACCCAACCCATTGCAGGCTTGCAGAAGCCATTGTGGACGGTTCGGTTTTCGTTTCCAATGACGTCTACCACCCAAATGGTCGCCTGCCGTTGCCGAGAGCTGCATCCATACAACGGGTCCTTAGCCACGAAAAGACCTCAATAACCCACATTTCGTGGGGACAGCTCCAACAGGATGCCCATGTGCTTGCGTAAACTTGCGTGGACAGGTCCCATTGGGGAACCCAGCTCTGCTGAGATGATGTGGTCTCGGCTCAATCCTCTGCCACTCGCATAGCTATGCTGTGAACACGAGTACGACGCGGCCGTCTTTACTAGTGACAGTTCTGGACGCTGTGCTCGCTTCTGAGCAACAGTCGACGGTTGTGAAGTCCGGTCCCTCACTTCGTCCACGTCTTTGAGCGGTACGCCAAACGCTGGTGTAACAGCTCATCGTTCGTACCTGCATACTACCCTCTGCTTTTTGTCTACTAGAGGTACCTAAATTGCGGACCTATGCGCCAGACGCCGGGGCTACACTCGACATTGCCCCGCCTCTACTGATCGGAAGCTAATCCCAAATAGATGTATCCCCTCTCAAGAAGGATCGTTTGGGTTCTGAAGTATGTCCAGATTGAGAGTGCAGACGCACTCTAAGTTTACAAATTGACTGCGACTCGACGAAACTGCACATGTATGTGCATGCACTCGAGGTGCGGAGGCATCCCATTACAAGCTTTCATGCAAGATCTTGCATGTTCATGAGCTTAATGCCATATGCGTCAGCTCTGGATATGGCAAACAGAGCAGACGGACTGAAGGTTCTTCTGCCTTCCAAGTTTCTTACTGGAGTCAACATCTTTGAGTTTGAGCGCTCTTCTCCGTTCATGCGTTCATGCTCCACAGTCCTGGCCAGCCTCGCGCCACCATAACTCGCCTACTCCGACGTGGGTTGGAAGAGAGAACGGCACAGTCAACGGGCTTATCTGAGGATCACTTCCTCACACCCTATTGCCGGACAACAGAGATCAGGCTAAGCTAATACCGTATGTTCAGCTGATATTCACGACGACGATCGTTGGTCTATCAGCGTATCGATCCTCACTTGCATGCAGCATGTTCTTTCGCAAGAATTGAGGCGCAGGTGGGAAGCCACGAGAGGCGTCCAAGTCCTGCAACAACATGCAGAGATGAGCCGATCAAGTCAGTTCCCACTTCAGGAGTAGTGGTTCATCCACCTTAGCCGGTCATCCATTCTGGCCGTTGTCGGACCTGGTTTCCGCCTCCTTCAGATGGCTCAATGCGTTCTGCAATTCCCCACAACAGAAACGTGCCTGAGACGGTTTCGCACGCGGCTGTCCTCATCAATACATTTGCATCGGGACTTATCACATTCGATCTTTCTAGATTGTGGAGATTGGCGCAAATCTCGGATCCTCCGGACGCGTGCGATTGGTGATGGTAAGGATGAGGCCTCGAGAACGTGCCATACGCCGTTATTTCAAAATTCAGAGTTTCGATAGTCCAAAGCGGAAAAACGAACTCGCGAACGGTTTCGGGAGCTAAACCTTGCCTTCGCGCCGAGGTCCCAAGCCCACGGATTCTGAACTCTACATTACTCAACATCGTCTTTGATCAGCATATTACTGCAGTGTGGTCTCTTTGCATGCATCATCTTTGGTCTGCATGCATATGCTATCGGATCTTCGTCCGCTGCGGCTGAAATCGATACCGCTTTGGAACAACAACACTTACTCAGAAGCACTAAGAAAGATGTGATGCTGATTGCGAGTTGAAGCGACTCAACACTCATATGCAAACGCAAGCTTTTGTTTGTGGCTTTTGGACATATACCTTGGGGCTCACGGCATGAAATTTGGCAGAGTGGTTGAAACTAGCATTCTCCAGGATCGGGTCGCAGTTGCGGTCTCAGCCGCACCACCCGTAGACTACCAAGATGCATCCATCACGGGAGCAGACCCTGATCTCCCATGCAAGAACTGGAAAACCGTCATACATCACGGTGTGCGCACAAGGAATGCTGCTATGTATCTTACTTTTTCAAGAATGCATCCTTAACTTGGCGCAAAAATTACACATGTCATCCACGAATTTTTGACTGTCACTAGTATGCCTTCATTTACAATGGTCGATTTCTGACTGTCATCTTCGTTCGCCACACAACACCTCTCCTTCCGCCTAATGATAACGCTTGCCTACACCATCCACCTCTGGAGACTCATCTCCGTGAACAGTACATACTCATGGCCTTACCGGACACCAAGCATCTTCCCAAGTCCAACTCCGTCAGCCCTGCAGATCGGCAATATCCGTGACCTCCAACAGGAAGTTCGCAGTGCATCGCGGCTCACGGCACGCTGACCATCTCACCCACGGACAGTCGCGCGAGCCATACCGGCGTTCCTGGACGGTTCGAGCACGATGAGCGGGCTGGCACGCGGGCCGGTGGACAAGGATTACGATCCTGAGGGCGAGGATCGCTAGCCACCAACAGGGCGTGCTGCCGTGTATGCATGAGAAAATGCAGAACTCAGCACAAAAGATGACAGGTCACGGCGTGTTGGTTTCTTGGGGGTGGACATTGCGATTCGGTTGCGTGATCGGGTTTACATGGGCATTTTTGGCATGGGTTTGGCACGGCGGGGTTAGGGTCCGCGGTGAGGGATCTGGTCGAGTAGTTTCTCCGATGCCAGAGAGGGCCTGGATGCTCCTACAGGAACGATACCTGGTGAGATCGTGTGAGGCGCGATTGAGCCGCTGAGGTTGTGGAGAGCCGACGCAGACAAGCGCGCTCATGTGAGCTGGACGATGGAGGTGGAGACTGTTCAGGAGAAATTTCCTGTTGTGGACGGCCACCCACGATACTGCGGTACCGGATTTCTTCGGCCTGAGGCAACGATCTATCTAGATCTTACGTCAATCGAAATAAGTGCTGTTGTCATATACTGATAATTTAGCTCGCCTCCGTATGACTGCATAACCATAAAAATTCGCGTTTGGAGAAAGCGTCGGCTATTATAGTATAGGATCTGCCAAGTGAATCATTGTTCTTGTCATATACCTTCTGTGACCCTGATCCAGTGGAGAGCGTCCATGAATTTGCAATACCTCAGTCTTGTCGTATATGGAGACGACCCACCCTCAATCATTGGGGGCACATTTCTGACTCATACATCTCGAAACGATAAAAGCATTTAGCCTTGAGCAGACCGATGCGGACAAAGATAGCCTATCTTGTTTGTGTCAGGTCAGCTCCATTATGTTGATGCTGGCTCAGGTGGCTTGGAATAGAATTATACATGCACATGCACATGCAACAACAAGAGCCGAGCAGTTCTTGGATACTATGACTACTCCAGAACCGCGATTGCCTTGGTCTTGCAACCGCGATTCGTGATATCAACCTTTGCAATATTCAGACCGACCGCAATAGACGTTGACTGTGTCGTGAGACATGAATGCGAGTCATTAAGTCGAGGAGCCCTACGCAAGCAAGACCTATCCACCTCTTTATTATTGAGCTGGCACGGTACAGGTGCTATAATTTTGCGGTTATCAAAAGTTACTCCGTGGAATGATCCAATACGCCAATCGGCCAATTCTACGACGAATTGGTGCCGCTGCTGCATCGATCTCGCAATGGATCCTCAGAACCTTCGACGTCACCGTGGTCTCTGGCAATTCCTACCTCAACCGATGCAGCGAATCACATAGTGCCCAGATGCGCTGACAAACGAGACTTGCTTTGATCGTGCTGTGTGGTATTCCATATTTACAGTCCTCATAGCGAGGGAAACCGAGTCAACCGGTACGCCCTGGTCTTGCCATCCTCTTCTTCCCCTCTCTTTTCCTTGCGCATTGCCCACAAGCTACCCCACCTAATGGCCGTCCGCGCTGTGGTGACCGTGCTCCTCGGGGAAGAAGAGCTTCTCAGCGACGCAGTATCCGGCGAATGCGACTGTCGCAATGCCAAGGCCAGGGAAGGAGCCCTTGAAGCGGTTCCACCTGGAGAAGGGTCCTGTGTATCGCCATTGCTCGCTGTGGGAAACGTAAGTCTGCTGCTCGGGGGCGCAATAGAGTAATCGTAATGCGTACTATCGTGCCCATGGGTCACCCCTTGTGCCGTTCTTCGCGGCGGCAGCGAACTTCTGGGGGTCGAAGCCGGTGACGTTGGGCTTTGCCATGGCGGAGCTGCACAGGTTAGCAACGAGCGCGCAAGTTGGCAGATACGCCAATTGAGGGGTTGATTGTGTGCTACTCACTATGAGGGCCTCATTGTGTGGATATGTCGAGACGCAGCGTGGATCTGTAGACTGTCGTCGCGGAGCTGCTTGACGTCGCGGTTGCTCGAACTCCATGTCTTGGCGAGCTCGGACACTGCGGCCACCACTTCCGCACCACCGCATACACCACTACCGTTGCTCCGCACTGCACCATATCATGTTGCCCAAGCTTGCGCCGAATCTAGAAAATTAAACAGATAACAATTTCGAGACTAAATGGTGAAGTAGATGGTTCGTGAAAAGATCATCATGTTTCGAAATTGACTTGCTGCCCACAGCCGATATCACGCTTCGAGTGAAAAGCTCCTTAATAAATCGTTATGATGGAGCAGGGACAGTCTCGTATCGGAAGTCCGCCCTAGCAATGTCTATATGCTCCCTTTGAAGCTGCTTTACGGAAACTGGGCAAGCCACCTCAAGCTGAAGTTCAAGTGCAACGATTGCATCCCCAGTGCTCTGGACCAGCGTTGAGCTGATGAGCTTGTGTTCCACCTCCACATCAAGACTGCCTCTCGAAACGCTCTGCCATGCTGTAACCACGCTACGATCAAGGCAAAAATCCCAGCTGCTTCTCCACTCCATCTTTGCTGCATAATAACCAGACCTGCAATTACTGTACTTGAAAGCAGCAGCGCTTCTCCGTGTACTGTTCCAAATCTCTATTGTCTCGAGCTGTGGCATCTTTTCGACGACTTCTGCACCGCAACGTAGCATACTACTGATATTCTTAGAGCTATTCCATGGTACGAGGTCCCGCGATGTCAGAGATAGAGTCAAGAGAGATCGCCATACCCAGTCTGGTTGTCGAACTTCCCAGAACTGACGTGCATCGATCATGAAAGCTGCAGAGAGGTGCTGCAAACCTAGACTCGCTCTGGCGACACACGTAGTGATGCGGATGTCCGGTACGCCCTCGAGCTCTTGTGCAAGATTATGGATTCCAAGGGTGCCCCAAATGTCGCCAGGATGTTCTTTCACATACCTGTCGATGTACGACGAATTGAGGTCTTCGAACAGAGTCAACTTCTTCAGGCCATTAAAGGTGAGCGACTGCAGAAATAGGCACATAACTAGACGCGGGTGTCAGATGGAGTTCATTCATTGTGCGAAGTCACTCACGAGCGTCCTCGATTCCTCCCCTGGCGTCATTCCACTGCCTCAAAGGCTCGAAGTAGAGTTCACGCAACTCTGAAAAGCAAAAGATGAGGTGCTTGAGATTTTCCATATCCCATTGGAGGCGCGTCTGGCGCCGGAGTAAGAGACGCGTTACGCATCCCACCAGAGGTAGATAGTTCCAGGCCTGGCCTCCGAGTAGTGTGAGAAAACAGCTCGGATAATGACAGGAGTAGATAGGGCGCCGCGTCTTAGCGCTAGGGATCATAGGTACAGTGCGGGATGCTGACCCAAACGCAGGCTCTTGCTGTACGAAGTGGTGCTTTCGGTCCGAAGGCGAGGAAATGCTGATGTCTAATGTCAGACCTTCGGTGGACGAGCGTTTGCTTAGGGCACCCATGAGTCCTCTTAAGTCCTGCTGAATCTTCTTTTGATTGCCGTGAAATGCCCTACCAACCTGGCATGAAGAACTGTGGCCATCGCGTTCATCGAGCTCGATAGAGAACCAGATATATCTTATCAACTCGAACTGGCGTTTTCCAAGGATCTCCAGGATCCGTATGTCCCGAGACCGGAGGTTAAGTGAGCGAAAATTGTGCTCCTCGAGAGCTGTCTGCCATTCTCTGCACACACTAGCATAGCGTGCCTTATTGTCGTGGGTGTTGAGCTCCTCGAAGATCGGGATCTTTAGTTCTGAAGGCAGCGCATTCCATGACATGTCGGGATCGCTGAAAGAAACGTTTAATAGTTGTCGAATCCATGGCAGGATCATGATACATAGGAAGACTGCATATATGTGTGAGTGGCATATTTCCCATGGCACCAGGGTAAAGCCATCATTGGTTGCGGCGAGCCCTGCACGAGTTGTGCTTTACTATCATATTTTCAGTTCCTTCTTTCCCACAGAGATATATTAGGGATCAGGGTGATGTCAACCAAACTATTATTCTGTTCGCTGACGCTCTGAGGCGCGTCTGGCGACCTACATTACAAGTAGTCTTCCAGAGCTGCTCGGTACCACATTCGTACCCTGTCTCAGAATGGTACTTGGGCAGACACAAGACTACATTTGACTGGAGGAAATTTTTGCAATGAATCAACCACGGATGAACTTTGATTAACTGACACGTGTTGTATTTGCGTTGGATGAATGACAACGTAAGCCGTTGTGAGACCATGGTTTGACGTCGGACCCTATTCAACCTGAACAAGCATTTCTTATTATTTTCTCCTGAAATAAAAAGTCGACAAGTCCACTACCAACCTGGAACATCGCAGCCAAGAGCCACCGCTGAGAAATCGGGACAAACGGACTGAGTAGGCGTCTCAAAGAGCTCCGGCCTTGCGTAACAAACCTTATTCAGCTCACATTATCACTCGTCCGGATATCACTCAAGTGATTTCCGCAATCCTATAAGGTGCAATGTAACAAGGACGGCTGTCATGAGGCGTAAGTGCATATAGTACTAAGTAGTCACACTGATCAGATCCGAGCACTTGAGAATGCAAGAGATGATCAACGCAACGTCAAAATTAGAGACATTTGTGTGAGAGTCCCTAAACTTCATTGTGCATATCAGCGTGATGTGGTTTGAGAAGTATGCGATGCTGAAGAGCCCCGCAGGATAGTCTGGCGGTCTCAAGAGGATTGTGCCAGTATCAAAAAAATGTGCAGTGCAGCTTACTGCAACGACTAATTAGAGCCGTTTTGTACATGAACTTACTACTGAATTCTTTCAGATGCTGATTGCCAGCTGAAAGCTGAGGGTAGAGCAGAGAGTCTGGGTTGGGGCAAGTGGGGACGTTGGATG
Source organism: Curvularia kusanoi (assembly GCA_011058905.1). NCBI lineage: Eukaryota > Fungi > Ascomycota > Dothideomycetes > Pleosporales > Pleosporaceae > Curvularia > Curvularia kusanoi. The sequence goes on along the minus strand of SWKU01000017.1, from coordinate 105,374 downwards.
ACTAAGCACAGGTACGCCGTAGATGCCGTAGTGCCATACGCGCATCAATCGTGTCCCTCTAACCAACAACGAACCGAATTCGACTTGCGCAACTCGCACCGAACCAGCACACACTAGCGACGCGACAGCCACCACCATATAATCAGGATCGTTGGCTTCCGCATGCCTATAGCCCCGCCGTAGTATCGCGCACACCAGCTACCCAGCGGTAACACCCTCTACCTCGCACAATGGCCCGCAACGGCGGCCGATTCCCAGGCCATAACCTGTCGAATCCCTTCGCTCACCTATCTGCGCCGATACACCAGCAACCTCAGCTGCAGCAGCAGCAGCACCAACAACAGCAACAACAACAGAATATGCCACATCCCAGCTTCGGTGGGGCCAACCCGGGCCACAACATCAACCTCTTCGGCCAAAATCAGCATGCCTTTCAATCGAGCAATGCAGGGATTGGTGGCGCAGGGCTGGGAGCTGCAGCTGGTCTAGGTGGAGGGACAGGGCTGGACACTCATGAGGCGCGCATGCGATTCGCTCATGGAGCTCAGATGCAGCAGGATGCTGTTCGTGGACAAGATGGCACAAAGGGTCTTGCTGGCCAGCGGATACGCGACGTGTGGAGGTCGAATTTGCACCAGGAAATGGATCTGCTGCGCTCTCTTATCGACCAATACCCATACATCAGCATGGTTAGTGCGCCTTCTTTTACAACTCCAAGCACAGCTCTGTTGCGCGCGATGTATGTCTAACATACGTGGTTGAAGTCTTCCCGCAATGGCGGCGTGTGGGAGTCTTGGACCATGCCCGCAACCGTGGTATCTTTTTTTTTTCTTTTTGAACGAATTGATTGTGACGGTGCTCACGCTTGCAACAGGACACAGAATTTCCCGGTGTGGTCGCACGGCCGATCGGCGACTTCAACTCGAAAGCCTCATATCACTACCAGACAGTGCGCTGCAACGTCGATCTTCTCAAAATTATCCAGCTTGGCGTGACACTGTTCTCGATACAAGGCGAGATACCACCTTCGCAGCTTGACACAGCATCATTGCAGTACCAGCCCAAGTCGCTGCAGCGATACGCAAACAACATCGTAATGTGTCCATGCACATGGAGCTTCAACTTCCAATTCTCCCTCGAAGACGACATGTACAACGAAGAGTCTATCCAAATGTTGAAGAAGTCAGGCGCAGACTTCGAGAAGCACGCATCGCAAGGCATTGACCCTCAGGAATTTGGGTCACTGCTGATAACATCCGGCATGACCCTCTCACAAGACGTGACCTGGATATCGTTCCATTCTGGGTACGACTTTGCCTACTTAGTGAAGATGGTCAGCTCGAAGCCATTACCCGAGGATGAGGACTCGTACCGAAAGCTGGTCGAGATCTTCTTCCCCAGGCTCCTTGACGTCAAGTACCTGTGGAGACACGCAAACAGCCTTGTTCGCCGTGGGATAATAGGCGCCAACGCCACCAGCATCCTGAACAACTTGGGCACGAAATCCGCCCTGCAAGATCTTGCCGACGAGCTTGGCTGTCAACGAATTGGCAACCCGCACACAGCGGGGTCTGACGCGTGGCTCACGGGTACTGTTTTCTGGGAACTGAAGAAGAAGATCTTCGATGGGTCGGTTCCCGACGAGATGAACGGTCAGATGTGGGGATTGACTGGTGTCGGACCACCCGCGAGCGCAACCGCACAAGCAGCTGTACTAGCTGCACAAGGGCAGCAGAACCTCACAGGCTTCCAAGGTCTCAGCGGCGGTATGATGTTCCACCCAGGCAACGCAAGGCACGGCGATGGACCAAGCACACCTACAAACCACCCGGCTGGCCTTGCATCGACACCGGGACCGGGCCACATGACTCCCAGCGGTGGCTACGGAGGCTACGGCAACAACAAGTAGTCGCAGCAAAGATGGGCTCTTTGCTGAAGAGTTGTATAGTACCAGGCCCGCATATCCTGACCTCCCCATCTCACGCGCGAGCTATTCCACCTCTATCTCACTCCACACCGGCTTACGGTCTAGCCGCCTCTTGGTCCCCTGTTTTATCTTCTGCGACTTTTCTGTCTTTTCTTTCGCCCTTGATGACTCGGCGTAGTCTACAGACGATGTGTATAGATCAGGCAGTGGTGCCGAATAAGAGGCAGGTATCGCAGACCCGCAACACGGCTAAAGGACTGGATGTTGGCTTTCTCTCCCCGCGATGGATTCGAGCGTCTCTGCGTATTCTTCAAATGTATTTTCGGCGTTTCGATTACGACGGCGTTGGTGACAGTTCGGGTTGGGTTGGTGGGTATAGGATACTAGGGGGGTTAGCAGCATTCGGGTCAGCATTAGTTAATATTGCTTTTCACAGTTGCCATTACGCCGTTGTCCAGCGATGAGATACGCATTGCGCTTTTTTCTTCTTCCTTGACCTCTTTGAATGCTTCTGGTATTTGACGTTGACGCAAGCTCTTGCGACTGTAAAAATGTGGTTGTAAAATGACTGCAAAACGCTCCTTTTTCTACATGTTGAACCGCGTCCTCGTCTTCTCCATGCGGCCCTTCCATTGCCATTCCTGCCCGCTCTTGAACTGGATACCGCGGTCTATCCGTCGCAATTTCAGCGTCATGCGCGGCCTGCGTCCATGTTAGCCGGAAAACTTACTTTGATATCTCAGAAAGAACCATCGAACTTACCCAATCTCCTGCATTCCCACCTTGACGTCCTCAGCGCCCTTGATCGGTTTCCCGTCATTCCCGACCACAGGCTTCTCCGTCTCGCGCTTGTCACGGAAGACATAGCGATGCCGCCTCACAAAGATGTAATCGCGCTGGTTGTGCAGGGTAAGCACCTGTCGGCCCTCGAGCTCGGGAGCGGCAGGGAACAAGCCCTTGAACAAATGGGCAGTCAGGATACCCAGGGGGGTCTTGAAGTTGTTGAGGATGAGCTCCGGGTAGTGGCCTGTATCGTTTGCGTGGCGGGGGAGCTTCTTGCCGTCGACCCAGTTGGAGACGCTGAAGTGGAAGTGCGGGCCTGAGGGGAGGTGTACGATGTCGAGGCCGTCGGGCTTCTTCTCGTGGTGTGCCTGCATGAGGATTACGACGGCGGTGTAGTCGCGTGCGGAGGCGAAGCCGGCGATCTCGCGGACCGAGTATTTGTGTGCGTGGGCGTGGGCGGTGCGCCGGATGTAGGTGCTGTTGGGGAAGAAGGAGGTGAGGGTTTCGGCCTCCTTGTGCAGGGAGGAGTTGATGGAGGTGGTGATGAGGATCTTGGGCTCGGGTTGCGGGTCGAAGAGCTGGGGGAATTTCTGCTTGAGGAACTCGGGCGAGAGGGACATGTTGGTCGCTGTCGTGGTTGCTATCGAGGGGTCTGGCGACGCGGCGCGCTTCTTGGCTTTGGAGAGCTGCGAGTCGTCGCTGTCGAAGGAGGCGTCCGAGTCTGCGTCGTCGGACGAGTCGAGCATGGAGTCGGCCTCGTCGTCTTCCTCGTCGTCGTCAACGTCGTCGTCGTTGGACTCGTCGTCTGAGCCCTCTTGCTCGCGTTCTCTCCGCTTCAGCTTGGCCAGTGTGCCTTCCTCCCCAGTCTGCTCGGCGGCTTCCTGCTCCATCTTCCTCTTCTTTGCTAGCCTCTCCACGTCGACCGCCCAGCCCAGGGCATCCTCGTCGTCTCCCATGGGGTCGTCCCATACTCGCTTGCTGTCGAGGGTCAAAGGGACGTTGTTCTTGAGGCGTTCTTCGCGCAGGGATTCGTCTTTGGCTTCTTCGCGCTTGCGCTTGTGTCGCATATCACGCTTCTCTGCTTCCCTGGCCTTCTTTATCGAGAGAAAGGCGGCTTGTCGGCGGAGCTTGTTCTTCGGCTTGAAGCCTGTGGCTACGGACGGATTCTTGGAGAAGGCCATGATGGGCGGCGACGACTCAGCTCTAAAATTTGGTCAGGACGTTCTGTACAGCTATGCGACTGTGCCAGCCAAAATTCAGCTTACCAGCTCCAAGGTGTGGTGTTTGTCGTGGTTTGTCGCCCGTTGCTTGTCGAGCATGGCCAACCACGAACCGGCCGAACTTTTTTGTCGAAGGGTGGCCTGTGCGGCGCGGTCGCTCGTCCCCGTCCGCATCTCCGTCTCCGCGTCGCAGGACTGTCTGCTGGAATGGAAGAGTCACGAGCCGTGATTCATCAGTGCATAATATATTGACTAGACGCGCATTAGGCCAATTGCCCCTCTCCGCAACGAGAGGCTCGTAACGTGAATGCAGTGCGTGTCGCGGCTGTTACGCGCTACTCCACTGTCTTCAACTCGATCCTTTTTTAGTACCCCGCCTTGCTCTGTTTATCCCACCAAGCCCGCCCGTAGCTTCTCCGTCACCTCTCCCCACTACAAGTTTGTCGTACCCAAGCGGAAGCAACAGGTCAATATGCCGAGCGATATGACCACATTCAAGGGCAAGCCCTTCGACAGGGCTTCGCTCGAGTCTGTCATGAAGGTATGCGCCTGCAGCTCGTCTTCTTATTACATGCGCTGCGCTGCGTTGAGTCGAGTCATATATTGACCATGCCAGCGACGACTCTTCTACACACCCGCCTTCGACATCTACGGCGGTGTCTCTGGCCTGTACGACTATGGCCCGCCCGGTACCGCCCTCACAAACAACATTGTCGACATATGGCGAAAGCACTTTGTCCTGAGGGAGAACATGCTGGAGGGTAACGCGCACGAGACCACGCACCGTCGACCACACTGACCACCTGCAGTTGACACCACCATGCTTACACCCCACGATGTCCTCAAGACATCTGGCCACGTCGACAAGTTCGCCGATTGGATGTGCAAGGACCCCAAGACCGGCGAGATCTTCCGTGCCGACCACTTGGTCGAGGAGGTGCTTGAGGCTAGGCTGAAGGGCAACAAGGAGGCTCGCGGCGAGAAGGTCGAGGCAGAGGAGGAGGACCCCAAGAAGAAGAAGAAGAAGGTCAAGAACATTGCTGCCGTCAAGCTGGACGACGCCCTCGTCACCGAGTACGAGGAGGTGCTGGCCAAGATCGACAACTACAATGGCGAGGAGCTTGGTCTGCTCATGAAGAAGTACGACATCAAGAACCCTGCCACCAACGGAGAGCTCCTGCCTCCTGTTGCCTTCAACCTCATGTTCCAGACCTCGATCGGCCCCTCCTCGAACATGCCTGGCTACCTGCGACCCGAGACTGCTCAGGGCCAGTTCCTGAACTTCGCAAAGCTCCTCGAGTTCAACCAGCAGCAGATGCCCTTCGCTTCCGCTTCTATCGGAAAGTCCTTCCGTAACGAGATCTCCCCACGCGCCGGTCTTTTGCGAGTACGCGAATTTTTGATGGCTGAAATTGAGCACTTTGTCGACCCCGAGGGTGGCAAGAAGCACCCTCGCTTCGAGGAGGTTGCCGATACCGAGCTTGAGCTCCTCGACCGTGAGGTCCAGCTTTCTGGCAAGACCACTGTCAAGACCACCAAGATCGGCGAGGCTGTCAAGACCGGCCTTGTAGACAACGAGACACTTGGATACTTCCTTGCCCGTATTCAGCAGTTCTTGCTCAAGATTGGTTGCGATCCCAAGAAGATCCGCTTCAGGCAACACATGGCCAACGAGATGGCTCATTACGCTGCAGACTGCTGGGACGCCGAGTTGCTCACCTCCTACGGCTGGATCGAGTGTGTTGGCTGTGCCGACCGCAGCGCCTATGACCTGACTGTCCACATGAAGAAGACCGGCGCGCCCCTGGTCGTTCGTGAGCCCAGGAAGGAGCCCCTCAAGATCGAGGAGTGGGTATGCGACATCGAGAAGAAGAAGTTCGGACCCAAGTTCAAGAAGGACGGCAAGACCGTCGAGAACGCCATCGAGGCCCTCACACAAGATCTGCGCGAGAAGCTGTCGCTGGATCTCGAGAAGGAGGGCAAGATCGTTATCGATGTGCCCGGTGTTGGCGATGGCAAGGTCGAGGTTCCCAAGGAGCTGATCACCATCGAGAAGCGCACAAGAGTAGAGAACGTCCGCGAGTACACACCAAACGTTATCGAGCCATCGTTCGGTATTGGCCGTATCGTCTACGCTCTCTGCGAACACACCTACTGGACACGTGAGCAAGATGAGGCTCGCGGTATTCTCTCTTTCCCTCCCACTGTCGCTCCTACGAAGGCACTTATCGTTCCTTTGAGCTCGCACAGCGACTTCAAGCCTTTCGTACGCACATTGAGCGACAAGCTGCAAGAAGCCGGTGTTTCCACACGTGTCGATGATTCTGGTGCTTCCATCGGCAAGCGCTACTCTGTAAGTCACCGTCCCCCGCAATCAAACATGCGCATATTACATTGCTGACAGCACGCAGCGCAACGACGAGCTTGGTACCCCTCTCGGTATCACAATCGACTTCCAGTCCGTCAAGGACAACACATTCACCCTGCGTGACCGTGACTCAACAGAGCAAGTTCGCGCTAGCCTCGACGAGATTGTCACGGCCATCACCAGCCTCGTCAACGGAAAGGAGCAGTGGTCAGACGTTGCTGCGCGTCTGCCTAAGTTTGAGGGTCAGGAGGTTGACGAGTAGATTACACAAGCAGAGCTGTGGATGCAAGAAGATTAGGATTCGGACCGAAGACGAAGACATTGGTCAAAAGCTGGGGGATACCCTGAGTAGCAGCAGAAGATGCATTAGTGAACGGAGTACGAATACGCTGAGCCAGCCGCTGTGCGCTCGAGTTACACAGATGCCAGCACTACATTTGACCGATGCATGTACTGATGTGTTGACGTGCGCCAGGTGCATCGCTGTCCTTCAAGCCTATCGTTTTGAGTCCTGACGTATGCGCTTACCTGGCGTTTGAAGTTTGCTCATGCTTCCACATGGCCAGCTCAGCCTATGCCTATCTTCATCTCTTTCGTACCACCCAAGAATGATCTGACCATGCGATTCCAGCCTGAGTCATTTATGAACCCAGCTCGTTGGTCCGGCTCTGTCGGAATCACCTCCCAGAAAGCAATTTGGCAGCGGATGCGTCGCCAGTGACAGAGCAGTGGCGCTCCTTGATCCAATCACCTCGGGTCCGTGCTACATCCTCGCCCAGCAGGATGGTCATGCAGCGCCTCTAACCTCTGCGTTGGATCAGCATTGAGACAGCTGGTATAATCTCCGAACCTGGTCGGCACGCTTGAACCTTCTTCACGGCCTTGACGCAGTGGCAGCCAGCGGCCAGCCCCCTCAGCCTCGAACTCGCCTCTTCGAACACTTCACCGAGCGGCATTTCCGGGCACCGTATCCTGTCGCGGAGTTTCCTCGCTGGCTTATACCTGGTCATTCTAGCGACGATCCTCCGTGGGCCCCACTCCACCTAATCGGATTCTAAACTCCATACGCGTGTGCTTCGTTTTTACGCAGCCTGTCATGTTCTCAGGCGACTGTGCAGCTAATGCACCCTTTCAAGCAGCCAAGGCTCACCAGACCTCTTTTTCCTGTCTCACAGGGAGAAGGATTCTGAAAGGAATGTCACCGGACGCGGGAGGGTACGCCGTGCTTAGACTATGCCGGGCATGGTCAAGGGCCATAGTAACATGCCCCTCTTTCTGAGAGAACCTGAGGGGCGGCCCAGGTTGCATACACAGCGCCGAACCCAGCTTATTCATTACGAGAAGTAGCTCCGTCTCGACATGCTTGCAATCGCTGTCACAGTTCAGGGATCATCATGTATAAAGCCAACTTTGTACAAGAAAAAGTGATGCGAGCTAACTATTTGCGGGCGCCCAATCTTAACCGCTGCAGTCGAGGCCTGTTCAGTCTGACTGATTGTCTTGAGCGTCGACCGCCTTTCCTCCAGATGGCGCACTCCTGGTGCGCTGGACGTTGTACGCTGGGTGTCATGAATGCTCCCGCTAGCTGCTGTTTCTGCACCGGGATCGGAATCGGGGTACATAAAGTACTGTATGTAAAACGGGCAGGTTCCAGCAAAGGACAGCACCGATGCAACATCGAATCGAATTACGCCTTCGGCCATTTTACGTACCGATCACCGTTCGGAGCGGCTCGCCCGTAGACTAAGTTAGTCCTGTGAGTTTTACTGTAAGGCTCCGCTATCCTGAGCATGCGCTAGTCGGTCGAGCCGCCCATTCGTTCAGGCCTGTAACGTTCAGGTCGGGACCCCCCCTCTCTCAGATTTGCGCGAATCTATCATACATAGAAAAGACCACGAAGCGGAAAAGTTGGATCGTTTTGTCCGTTGTAAAAAACGTTCGCCACCAATCTTGTGGTCCTCAGGCGGCGAAAGAGATAGTGGCCTCCTTCCCGGGACCATGGAAGGGGGACAGCCACATCCCGACACTCCGGTTAGACATGACACGGCCTCGTCCAAACGCCCGCGAGCTGATTCAGGGAGTTCCACCTCCGTCGAGTCTGTGTAAGTTGTTTGCGGTATTTGGAGGACATTGGGATATCCTAATTTCTGTGTTGTTGTTGCCGCTCAATCATTGCTGGGCCCTTCCCGCAGTGGACATTTCTTTGTTCTTTGATTATAGCCCAGAGCTCAGCTGACCACCATACACACAGTTCATCCGTTCGCACCGTAACTTCAGAAGATCTCGAATATGTCCACGAAAATGGCCGCACATACGGCAACGACACATACTTCAACCCGTGTGTGTATGGCGCCGACCTCAGAGAGCAGGATCGTTTGTTCTTCCAACACCAGATCTTCGTTTCCGCACTGAAAGGCCGTCTAACAACCACAAGACTGCTCCCATCCACACGGAGAATCCTGGATCTGGGCACCGGACCGGGCCACTGGGCAATCGGCATGGCACAATTACACCCGCGAGCAGAAGTCGTAGGCATCGACATGACACAGTGGGACCTGGACACCACGGAAGCGAGCATGGGCAGCAGCAGCAGCAGCGCAGACGTAACATGGGAGCTGGACGATCTCGACGTGTGGGGGACAGACACGGAGTCGCACAGCGGCGAACTCAGCACAATCTCCAACTTCGAGTTCTACAGCAGGATGACACACCGCGACCCCATCCACTCGCCGCCGAAATCCCCAGTAGAGAGCGGCGCTTTCAACCCGCCCCCAACAACCCACCCCTCCACATCCGCCGAATCCCTCGTCATCGACGACAACCCGTTCCACAACCCCCACCCCTCCCCAGGCTGGCACTTCAGCACCCCCTACGACCTAATCCACCTGCGCAACATGAAAGGCGCCTTCTCGCACTGGGAAGACGTGTACTCAGAAATCCACAGCAGCCTGAGCCCAGGGGGCACAATCGAAGTAGCAGACTGGGACATGGGCGCCGTACCCATCGACCACGCGACGTCGGACCCGTCCACCTTCCCCATCCCCACCCTGCGCCGCCTCTACGCCTCCATGATGGAAGCGTCCTACAAGTCCGGCCGGCCCCTGGGGCTCTTCTACATGCACCAGTCCTACCTGGAAGAAGCCGGCTTCACGGATATCCAGACCACGCATGTGAATGTGCCGATTGGGCAGTGGGCGGATGATGAGGAGCAGAAGCGGGTGGGCAAGTTGATGTTGGTGGTTGTTATGGAGGGGTTCGAGTCGAGTCTGCTGCGGCTTTTGACTAGGTACGGGGATAGGCAGAGGGTGTGGAGTGCCGACCAGGTGAGGGCGGATATCGCGCGTGCGCAGCGCGAAGTTGCGGACTGGGTGGAGAGGTCGGAGAGGGGGGAGGTGGAAGGGTGGTGTGCGAGTTTTAAGTGGATTACCGGGAGGAAGAGCTGGCATGCGGAGTGATTAGGGGGTCCCGAGTCGAATGTAGCATTTTCTAGCGGGAGCAGGCGTACGGATCGCGATATAGATACCAGTAGCTTTGAGAGAGGGATATGGGATTAATTACATGACCACAGAATACGATGAGGCACATCAACATGCATCCAGAATGGCGTCACACGGGGTTCAATCTCTCTATCTCTATCTTCGCCCACCGTTCAACGGTCTACTCTCGCGCTCCTCATCCTCCTCGTCAAACTCGTCCAGTTCGAACTCCTGCGCGCCCCTCATGCTCTCCTCATCCTTCAGCTTCCCAAACGCTTTCTCATCCGCAGGATTCGGATACGGTGTCGCACAATCCCTACTCCTGAGCGCAGGATAATACCTCCTATACGTATAATGCGCGACCGAAATCCCCAGCAACGAACCCACACTCACATCATAAACATCATGCCTATAATCCTCACACCGACTAATCGCAATCAGCGCAGCCCCCAGTAACGGCGCCAGCGCCAACAACACCCTCGCCAGGTCCGCCCTTGGCCGATACACCCTCAACTGGCCCGCAAGCACGAGACTCAAATACCCCAACCCACTGAACGAGAAACTGGAATGCCCGGACGGAAAACTGCGCCAGCCGTCATGCAGCGTGTGATGGTTTGTCTCGGTGCACACCTCGAAGGTAACCAGGACATCCGCAGGCGTGCCCGGCGCAGGCTTGCACCTCGCGAGCAGATCGGGCCGCGGGCGGCCAACAGCGTTCTTGACGACATCCGTCAGGAAGAGGGTGAGGATCATGCTGGCGGTCCAGCCGAGCAGCGTGACGTGCGCTTTGTGTGCGCCCGGGCGCGCGACCAGCGCCCAGAGGACGAGCGAGCCCAGCGGGACTGCGCCCGCGTAGATGAAGAGCCAGGCAACATTTACGCGCTCGATTAGGGCGTGTGGGTATGCAATGCGCAGGTCTGAGAGGTAGAACATGCGGTGGAAGGGCTCGGCGAGGAATTGGATCTGGAGCTGGGTTGTTAGGATGGGGGTTTTGGGGGATGAGGGGAGGAGGTGTGGGAGGGGGGCCGTACGAAGATGTAGCCGCTGATGAGGAGGGCGAGGCCGACATAGTCTGAAGCATAGGAGCGCTGGGTTGAGCTGTTAGCTGGTGTTGATTCCTTCCTCTGTTTGGCGGTCAGCTATTGCGTACCTGCCAGAAGCGGGCGGCGGCGCCCACGAAGCCCGGCTGGTTTAGCAGGTCATTTGTGCTGCGCCGGGGTGATCGAGCGGGCATCCTCAGTGTTTGGCTCACAACGCAATTCGCATTGCGAGTTTGGGAGGAATGTGAGGTGATTTGTTTTTGGGGTTGCGGTGAGGTGGCCACACATGCGTGTCGGAGGTCCGCAGTGACGACGCGCTGGCGCTAGCGGAGATGGGCAACTGCGGGCGTGTACATCTCCATCTCCCCCTTCTTGCCCGACGTGTAAAATGATAAACGTAATTTTGTCAGTCCCTTGGAGGCAAGCTGGTGAGTATTTGACAGCTTGAGGTATCTCATCATTACAAGCCAATATCCTCATCGTGAACACCCATGTAGTCTATTCCTGTTCTCATGAGCACGAATAGTATTGTACAGTCTATGTATTATGTAGTCTAATGCTGAAACGCCACCATGCAAGGTACAATAAAAGAAAGGCCGAAGCCTGCATTTCAATCCCTCCGCTGTCTCCATCAGTTGTCAACCAGCTGCTCAGGACACGAGCCGTCAAGCCACAGCGCGACCCTCTCCCAATCGGCATCATTCGCAACCATCGTCTTATTATCCCCCATGAGCAAGCAATTGAATGGCTCTCCCGTCTCGTTTATGGCACTAGACTGATTCCACCACAGCGGTACGAAGCTTGCCCCAAGGCACTTCTTGGCTTGGGTATGTTTGTTATAGCTATAACACGCTTCTATACAGTCCGACGGTGTCGGAGAAGAAATCGCAACAAGATGCTCATCGGCCCAGTGCGTGTTGCAAAGAGTAGTATAGTGAACCATAAAGTGTTCAGAATGGGTAGGCGGGAGACATTTGCGCTTCCAACGCGGCGTGCAGTTCGTGGCAGGGATGGGGAGTAGGCGCGTCCAAGTGCCGTTTATGGGCGCCCAGCTGCCGTTGGCGGTAGAGAAAGAGAAGAAGGTGCTGGGGTAATTATGAATTTTTTGCCCGTCGGAAATGGCTTTGCCAGTGAAGCCTCCTATTACGCCTGCGATGAGGGCTACCACGACTCCGTACACGACGAGGACCTGCCATCGTCTCCATCGTTTTCCGGTAACGATGGGTTTGGAGCTGAAGTATTGGGGTACGAAGACTTCCTTCTGGAATTCATGACTATTGTGATTTGCTGACATGACTGCTTCTGGAAGGTTATTGCAGGAGAAACGAGGGGATTGTAACAAGCAATGTGTGGAAGACATGAAGCATTGCGATAAACAAAAAACGATGTGGTGTGTGTTAGCATTACACGGCAATGCGTGTCTAATAGTCGACGATGTTACATAGTAGGTCGCGTAAAGGTTGAGGTGCAACTCCGCGGGGTCTAAGTTGGGAAGGCACAGCCTTGTCAGCACTGTTTACCCGAGGACTAGAGAGTGGACAGAACTGCCGCTTATGGAGGACCTGTCTAAAGAATCATTGGACTACGCTTAATGGTGGCGAGCCACGTGTAGTTTACCGCGCTATTTTAGGAGATGGGGTTGTACCGGGTTTGTTGAGATACTGGTGGTCTGCAATATGGACTACTATGTGCTCAAGGTGGCTTCCGTTGCCTAGTTAACGAAGGATCAGAGCACGGGAATTTGAGAAGAGAAGGACGTAATCAATGTAAAAAAGAGCGTGTAATCACTACAGAGCCTGGAAAAAGTGTAGAGGATGTTTACACAGCTTATATCAAATGAACCTGTTCGCAGTACTAGTTGTATGCTCGACAGTAACGAAGCTAATTTCTGCTGTCTGACTATGCCTTTTGTATTGCATAACTTAGGAGCAAAGAATAGCAAAAAGAACAGTAGCCTCTTTAAACTCTATACTGCTGAAAAACCTTCAATCCAGATCATCCTGACCGTGTATGACGGGTGTCTTTTGGTGTTTGGTAGCTCTTGACCACCTCCGACTATTATGACATAATTATCGTTTGACCCAGGAAGAGAAGGCTTTTGTCACGACTCGAAATGGCGCTCCTTTGTCAGGAAAGTCATCCACCAGACCCTAACAGAGGTTGGCACCGTTGAGCCGCAATCGCAGTGCTTGCAACTGCCAGATTGATGGGAATATGGTGGGTTGTTTGAGTTATATATGGCGATAATGATACAATATCGCTAACATCGTGGGTTTGAACCTGTGTAGCAAAGTCTGGGAGGTGAAGGTGAATCGACCCTTGAAATTTGCTCGTCGTCATTACTGCAAGACAGCGCGAGGTCCGTGTAGCGAAGACTGTATAGTGAAGGTGAATCAGCCTTGTAATTTGCTTGTCGTCATCGCCGTGAGATACGCAAATGCTCGCAGTGACTCTTGGCGCCCTTCGAGTAGATACAGACCTCTTTCACCTCTGCTTCCTTTTCTTCACCACCTACCACCACAGTAAGTACTTCACTCCTAAACCAGGCGTTATCTGACGCCTCCATCAGATGGAAGAGGACTTTGCCTTCGATCCTCCGGGTTTCGTGCCTATCCACGATGCCGACTCGTCAGATGATGCCAACGGTCTTTGGACATGGCCCGGCGATTGGCTACAACCTCAAGCTCCAATGTCCTCTGTGAAGGACGATGACGAGTCGCATGACTCTGACAGCACTCTAAATTTCGAGGACAACGATGGCCGGCTTGGTAAGCGCTATGCCCTGACTGACGATATTGATCTTAATGCGACTCTAGCTGGAATAACTCAATGGACGCATCGGGCAGCCAGTTGGAGGGACATCAGTAACGAACTGCGTGAGCGTTCGGAAGAAACAGTTACCGTCGATGTTCCTATCCAGCAACTGGCCCAGAGTCCGACAGAGAAACTACTACCGACATGTTCTGATATCGACTTGGAATTGCAGTCCATCTTTCATCCATCTGATATCGACTTGTTGTTACAGTCCGTCTTTCAGGCCACTCCGCTGTATGAGCAATTCGGCAACATCATCGAGACATTGCAATCGTTCTCAGTATGCGCACAGCTTGCCTGGTGTGAAGGTGAAGAAGGTAAGGCCCCGCAATCTCCCGTATCCGCCAACGCCAATTAACAATGCAGGTCCTCAACACCGCCAGATCGTCATTGAGCTGTTCACCTCGCTCCTAGTCTGGACTTGTATTGCACATGCCAAACCAGACAGCATTCCACGCGAATTCGCCTTACCGTCGCCTGCGATCGTCACTCTCATGTGTCGCTTCAGAAATGCTTTTCATTTTTGGGAGCTGTGGGTTCGGCCGCGCATGACCAGGGCCGGTGCTATGCCATCGCAATGCACGACTAATGAGCTTCAATACCCGTATGACCTCACGGTGTGGGATGCGCAAGGTCTGCTCTCGGATGTCGCATTTGAAGCATGGGAGGAGGCGAACTCTGTCAGCCTCGCTGCTCTTCGCGAATTCTGGAGGAACCAGGTGCCAACTCTACTCGACGAGTCCTACGAATCGTTGACCAAGTTCTTCGAGGAGTTGGATGAAGTTCTTCGTGATCTGTCGCACTATGGTGAGTGACACTACCCCCTGCCACCTGCACCACCCCAGCGCTTAGCCAAGTTGTTTCTTATTGCGGATCTTCACGTGTTTACTTGTGTGTGCTCTTCGGTGTACGAGCGATTGGATGTTCTCAGCGGCGTGGGTTTGACAAGGAATCATGTCTTGAGCAACTTTGTAGGATTCCAGTAGAAGAGCCCACAAGGGTCAGAAGACCAATTGATCGCGTAGCCATCACAAAAGCTATAACTTTTCAGAAGTCTGCGCCAATCACCTCGAGGGCCTTCAGTATCTTGCATGATGCCAAATGGCCACTCGGAGCCGGCAAGGTGCTGTATGACTGACGATGGTCGTCTACACATGCCAAGCAAATGACATCGGGCGGACCCTGGATTCGACCGCGGCTCAACTGCGACAGCCAAACATACAACACCGTACAGAAACTACAGAAGCTTTGTATAGCTCTACGCAGCCTCCCGCAATCCCATCCTCGTCTCATCCACGCAGCAAATTGGCACACGCACACATCCCAAACTAGATCCCCTACAACACCACACCCCTCGCTCCCAACCAAACCACCACACGCGCGCACTCCTTGTCGCTCCCCCCAAGGAACCCCTCCAACCCTCCCACCTCACCTCACGCACACCCACCACACCCTCCACCCACAATGGCGCAGCCAGTCCAAGCACCAACCGACACGCCATCCTCCTACGTGGACCCCACATTCTCCCTCCTCAACACCACATGTCTGGACCTCCTCCTGATCGAGCTGGTACCAATGGCCTACCGCATAACCGCCGACCTCGCCTCGCGGGAAGAAGAATGGACAGGCGCAAGCACAACCACAAAAACAAACAACAGCAACAACAACAACAGACTCTCCTCCTCGCACAGCAACGACGCCAGCAGCACCGCAGCAGGGGGGACAGCGGGCGGCGCGGGGGGCGCAGGCGGGACGGCCACTGTCGACGAGGAGGAGTCGCGGGAAGCTGTGTTCCACCGGCTGGAGGCGTTGGGGTATCGCGTTGGGCTCGGCATTGTAGAACGGTACGTATATGCTATAGCTCGCCTGCGCAGCGCAGCGCAGCGCACAGCACAGCACAGCACAGCACAGCACAGCATAACCCCCTCTGTCCACACGAACGCGCCCGCTGACAAACAACGCACAGCTTCTCGCGCGACACACCGCGCCCCACGACGCCGCTGGACTGCATCAAGTTCCTCTGCAAAGATCTCTGGACCCTGCTGTTTCGCAAGCAGATCGACAATCTGAAGACGAACCACCGCGGCATCTACGTCCTGACCGACAACACTTTCAAGCCCTTGACCCGTATGTCCTACGACACGAAGAAGTACACGCCTGAGGTCCAAGCGCGTATCAACGAGGCGGCTGAGCGGATGCTGAGGGAAGGTGATGCTGACGGGAATGGGCTGAATGAGATGGGATTGGGGAGAGAGGCGAACAGCATTGGGCGCGTGCAGCCGTTCTTGTACTTTCCTGCGGGCTTGGTGAGGGGGTGCCTGGAAGGATTGGGGATAAGGGCGAGTGTGCAGGCCGAGTGTAGTGCGTTACCGAGTGCAACGTTTCAGATCAGGACAGCGGGCGCGAAGAATTGAAGGCGGTCATGCAGGAAGCACGCAATTAGTACAAGTCTTGTTCAGCGGCATTGGGCGGCGTTCGGGGAACATAGCGAGGTCATCTCAGCACGCATCAAAAGCAGGGAGTCTTGTTGTCTTTCAGTAGATTCATCGGGCTAGCTAGATGGGAGGCTGCAGTAGCTCTCCAAGCAAAGAAGTGTGCAATTCACGTAGATGCTCCGATTTTGTTATTCATCTCTCATCATCCATCAGGGTATCATAGCCTATCTGATTGATGTTTGTCAGACTTTGTCGCTCGTGTCGATCTGGTTGTCACTCACTTAGCAGGAGGATTCTGGGCGAACTCGACGCCCTTGGCGATGTTGCCCTTGAGGCCATCGTAGCAAGCCTGGAGCAGCTTCTTCTCGTGGTCGTTAGCGCTGCTGACGACATCGATGGCCTTCTCGGCACCGCTGGGACCAAGCTCGATGGGGACGGAGAAGAACTCAGTGCCAGTAGCCTTAGCAACAGCGTCACCTCCCTGGACACCGGGAAGGTAGACGAAGCTGGGCTCGACGAGACCCTTCTCGCCCTTGGCGGCCCTGATGACCTTATCGGCGAATCTAGCAATGTCAGATTTGAAGACTCATCCACACGATCATATCACTTACCGGTAGCCGGCGTAGGCCATCGAGAGTGTTGCGGAACCAGCACCATCCTTGGCCTTGACGACCTCGTCACCACCGAACTGGACACCTATGCTCGATTAGCTCATGAAATCCAGACAATGATCTGCTAAGCACTTACGGTTTACGAGAGCATCGAGCTTCTCGGAGGGAATGCTAACGCTGGGCTTGGCCTGGCTGAAGAGGGGAACGATGGTCTCGCCGGAGTGGCCACCGATGACAGGAATGTTGAGGTTCGCGGGGTTCTTCTCGCCAGTGATCTCAGCGACGAAGGTCTCGGCACGGACGACGTCAAGTGTGGTGACACCGAACAGCTTCTTGGGGTCGAAGACACCAGCAGCCTTGAGGACCTCGGCGGCAATGGGCACTGTGGAATTGACGGGGTTCGAGATGACGAGGACGTAGGCCTTAGGGCAGTGCTGGGCGATGCCCTCGATAAGCCCCTTGACGATACCGGCGTTGATCTTGAACAGGTCGTCACGGGTCATACCAGGCTTGCCTGCAGTTGTCAGTATAGGCTCGGCCAATTGCCGATTCAATCGGCGCGTAGTACGTACGAGGAATACCCGCGGGAATGACAACAATGTCAGCACCCTTGAGAGCCTGTGCGAGGCCGTCCTCCTTGGGCAGATAGCCTGTGACTTTCTGCCACCTGTCAGCTCTTGCGCATGTATCTGGGAGACGTGGGGGCTAGCTCGTACAGCTGGAGATGAGATGTGTGACAAATCGGTAGCGACACCGGGCGAGTTAACAACATCGTAGAGCGCGAGCTCAGTGACGTGCTGGTTCTGCTTAAGCAGGAGGGACAATGGCTGTATGCAATTAGACCAGTTTCGAAGCTCCATAAGCTCGCCCTTACCTGACCAATGCCTCCGGCGGCACCTGCAACTACGGCCTTGACCATTTTGTTGAGCTGTAGAGTGGTGATGGTGTGTTTGTAAATAGAGCGGGGTAGGTGGGGTAGCTGTCAAGCTGGAAACAGCAATTGACACGCGGAAGTAGCGGGTTGAGTGAAGAAGAGAAGAAAGGTAAAGCTGGGGAAAGACTGAAAGAGTCGCGGGGAGCAGCAGACTCAAGGTTTAAGTACGAGGCTTGTAGCACAAGACGGGGTGAATGGCGTTCGAGGACCTTGGCGGCAGGGGCGTACGGGTCGACCGCAGGTGGGGTACTCAGTGGGCGGGCGAATCTGAGGCACGCAGGGAACGCACTACTACTATGCGGGCTAAGGGAGATCCTGACTTCTTCACTCGAATTGGCGACTCTGAGCCTTCTTATGTTCGTGCCCAACAGCTTCACAGATGCACATGATAATGTGATGATGACATTTCCGGGGAGCCTCGGTGGTTGACGGCTACCTACGTTCAGATGCTCGGGCGGTGCCGGACAGGACACCCGCGCGGCCGCAAACACGCGGCGCGTGAAACGAACAGAGGAAGAGTGTTATTCAAGTTTGCTCGTTTTGTATGTACCTGAGAACGCCATCCCTCCGTAAGGCCATCCGCGGCCGTGCCAATGCCAGCCCCATAGCTCCCAAACACCATAGAAACTACCAAGCCGTATGCCGCTACAAGAGCCGCGCGAGAACGCCTAATGTGGAGAAACATTGTCCGAGCACTGGCCAGCTGACAAGAGATATTCTCTCGCCATTTGCTATTTCATGTGCTGACATCCGGACCAACGAAAGATCAAATTGGATATACTGAGTCTGCAGACCATATGCCACACGCGCTTTGGATCATGGTCCAAAGTCTTCTCTCTCACCCTCAGCATCAGCATCCGCCTCAGCATCACCACGGTAGCCTTGGTGATCACCTGCTCCAGCAGGATCAGGCCCTCGCTGACCGACGGGGTACATCTGAGTTTTGATCAGTAAAGCGCTCGACACAGGCGGACGTTGCAAAACTCACCGGCTGCTGCATAGGGTACCCGCCGTACACTCCTTGGTCAAACATGTGCTGCTGTCCATATGCGTTGGGGTCGCCTTGAACAGCACCTGCGTACATGTTTGGCTGGCGGAAATCTTCCTGCTGCTGCATGTGCTGGCCCATCCCGTAATCCGGTGGGGGCATCTGGTGCTGTGCGTGCACCTGTTGTTGCATGCCGCCAGGAGGAACCTGTGCAGCCGACGACTGGACAGCAGCGTTGCCTTGTGCGCCACTCCTCTTGTGGGGATGCGCCTCCTCTCGTGGCACAATATCGATTAGAAAATCGAACATGTCTGACTTGGACAGAGCGGACGCAATGTCGGAGCGCTGGAGCGTGCGGCGCTTGTTCTCTTCGGCGTGGATCCATGCACGCATGGTCAGCTCAGTGATGAAGATGTCACAACCCTTCGCAAACAGAATTGGCGCCTCAGCTGAAATCATCTTCACGTCCGGGTCGGCTTTCATGACCTTCTTGATGCGCGCAAGCGGGAGCTGATGCAGCTTGTAATCGTGTTCATCCGTCTCGAGTTTCGTGACTTGTTGCTGCCAGTACGTGTTGAGAATGTCGCGGTAGTTGCCTGTCAAGCCCTGATTGACCTGCTGTTGTTAGCGACAGATTCAAATTCTTTGATAGTCTGTAACTCATACGTTCTGCCATGATTGAGTGAAAAGCTGTGGGTCAGGCGCATGGCCTTGGGCGGCAATCTGGCACAAAATTTAGTCGCTGTTATAAAGAACACGGCGTACATATGCGCAAGTTGATACGTACAGCAGCAGATGCACCTGCGATAGACAGTCAGCTTGTGTGCTTTCATGCGACAGAGGCGCGTCGTGCTTATGCGCACTGTAGAATTCCACACTTACCATAGTGACCACCATTCTGGGGATCATACAAAGGGTTACCGGCTTGCCCATCGTAACGCCTGGGTGCAGCTGGCGCGGCGCGCATCTTCTGTTGATTGTGACCTTGGAGCGGGTCCATGATCGTGGTGTCGCGCAGGATACGCGACGACAAGGGAGCGCGTTTGCTTATGTAAGGGTTGAGGAAGATATGGATAAGGAATGGCAATAACTACAGGTAACCTGTGCGACGTCCAATAGTCGCTCAGAGATGCTGTGGTGGTGTCCGACGGTGGTTGTGGTTGGTACCGAGGCGCGCCCAGGTGGTTTGAGTCGTTGGGGAGCTGCAGCAAGCTCGGGTGGGGACTGTGACGAGCTCGTGCTTGGCTTCGGTGATCGCGGAGATCATACAAATTCAAGCACTTCTAGACGACAGCGATCTTGATGGGAACTGTGAAAGCCAATCTGATGAGAGCAAGCCCGATGTCATGCTTATATGCGTTTTGCGGCGTTTGTTGTACGAGGACAGCCGTCATAGCCTTCAGGCCTGCCTGCACGATCGCAGTACAGCGCCTATGCATGCGCATCACACCTAGCCTGACACAAGGCCTTTGGCTTCGATCATTGTGATCTGACCTCACATCGGCCGTCACTGATTCTCTGGGCGTTATTCTGTCTTGAAGCAACACGAGATGCTGTAGAAACAACAGCATCCCAGCTCGAGGGTTTGATTGGCCGCATAGTAACGCAGCACGCCCGTGATTGGGCACGCCAGCCGTCCAGTGTGCGCTGGCTGTCGCTAGGCCCGAGAGACGCGTCGCGAGATGCAGATTCGGAAATGCAGCCCTCTCCCGCTAGAAAGTGAAGCTCATCCCGATCTTGAGCGCCGGCCGCCGCTGCGATGATGCTCTTGATGGTTGTTCTGCTGCTGATGTCCCACTAGTCGGCCCGTGGAGCTGCCGACTGCCTGGCCTGTGCGCACGGGTCTCTCAAAAAGTTTCCTCGAGACCTTCAATCTCTGTGCATCTCACGCAAACGCCAACATGGAGCCGTTGCCAGCGCATCAGCCTCTGCTTGAGGATGACACCGATGAGGAGCTCACTGATCAGCAGATCAAGGAGCTTCTCAACGAGGCTGCCGAGCGTATGCGCGCAAAGGCAGCCCTGCAGCCAAGTGCTGTACCGGAGGCGCCTTTCAAGCTGCCCAAGCTGAGGCCAGGGCACATTGCCGACACATACGAGAAGACCGAGGGCAACATCACTCGTCTTGATCACTCGAAGCTAATCGACAAGAAGCAGCTGGCTCTTGCTAACAGTATCAAGAAGATCGATGACCCCATCGCCGACAAGCGCAAGCGAAAGGAGGTACGTACTGTCTTTTTTCTTTTCACTCACACTCCCGCCGGTGATGATAATTATCCCAAACTTTACACTGACGCAGACTCGGGCTCCGTCTTGGACGCCTTCCTGCACCATCTGATGGTTTTTAATCATAGTTACACTGAGGCACAACACAAGCATTGCTGTTCATATATATAATGCTCGAGCACACGCTGACAGCAACAACAGGAGAAGCTTGCAACTGCTGGTGCCGAATGGTTCCACATGCCTAAAACCAACCTCACTCCAGAGCTCAAGCGTGATTTGCAGCTGTTGAAGATGAGGAACGTCTTGGATCCTAAGCGTCACTACAAGAAGGACAACGCGAAGAACGATGTTCCTGCGTTCTCGCAGGTCGGCACTATCATCGAGGGCCCAACAGAATTCTTCAGCAGCCGCTTGAGCAACAAAGATCGCAAGCAGACTCTGCTCGAAGAGGTTGTCAACCAGGAGGAGCAGAGTGGTCGTTTCAAGCGCAAGTA
This sequence comes from Curvularia kusanoi, assembly GCA_011058905.1. Taxonomy (NCBI): domain Eukaryota; kingdom Fungi; phylum Ascomycota; class Dothideomycetes; order Pleosporales; family Pleosporaceae; genus Curvularia; species Curvularia kusanoi. Next base: position 84,059 of record SWKU01000017.1, on the reverse strand, counting down.
CAACGACATCTCTGTCAAGAAGGCCAGTGGAGGCAAGAACTTCTACAAGAAGCAGCAGGCGAAGCGCAACAAGGGCAGGGTGTCTAAGCCTTGAGCGTTACTTGTATTGGCTTACAACCTCAAGCCTTACCATCCTACACTCTGGACTGCACAGGTCACTGGGTCTGGTTCTACCGGCGTATTTAAGTGCACTGCCATTGTCACATCACAGTGATAACATTGAGGCAATGCGGTCGCTTGTGGCTCTGATAAGTCGCTAAGACGCTTGGTCGCCACGGCGAATATCCTGACTAGACTCTACTCCTCATGAAGGTCACTTAGCACCTGCTTGACCAGGGCGACCATGTCCTTCGCTGCCTCTCTCCCAGCATCCAGGACCTCAGCATGGTTCGCCATGCCCTTGGTTAGATGCGCTGCCAGCTCTTCCCTCTTCATCTCTTGAATCTCGGGATCGCTGCCCTTAGACCCAGCCTCAAGAACGGCACTGTTGGTCACCAGGCTGAAAGCCAAAACTCTGACGCCGGCGTGTCGTGCGACAATGATCTCGGGCACTGTTGACATGCCAACCACGTCGGCGCCGAGCATGTTGAGCATACGGCACTCGGCTCGTGTCTCGTAACTAAATAGCCTTAGTCGCTGCACAATCACATCCATAGAACAATAGATGATATGATGAACTTACGTTGGACCCGCAACAAATGCATAAACACCTTCGTGAAGTTTTCGCTGACCCTTATCAAGGCCAAGTTTGGCCCAAGCCTTGTGAGTCCGTCTTCGAAGGTCAAGATCGTATGCATCTGAAAGAGGTGGGAATCGTGTGCCAAACTCGTCGATGTTGGGACCGCGAAGAGGGTGGATGCCAACTAGGCCGGCCAAATTGAGGTGATCGTTCAAGCACACGATGTCTCCCACCTTGTAGCTTTGGTTCAAACCGCCCGCCGCGTTCGTGACGATAATGGTCTCGACGCCAAGCAACTTGCAAACGCGGGTTGCGAACGTGGCTGCATCCATGGAGTGGCCTTCATAGAAATGTGCACGTCCAACTAGCAGAGCAACGGTTGTCTTTTGAGGGCCAATCTGCCCAAAGACAAACTTGCCGGCATGACCAACGACTAGATGCCTTCATTAGCACTGCTACGATGTTGTTCACCAGAATTGGGCCTCCGCCACACGTGCAACGCTGCTGGAACAAGCGCTTCCAAGCGCGATGAATGTAGACTAACCTGTGCTTTGAGGAAAGTTGGGGATGTTGGCGTAATCCAGAGCAATCTTGGGTTCGGCTTCGATGGTGTCTGCCAGTCCACCCAGTCCAGAGCCGCACACGATGGCGACCTTCGGGTTCTTCAGGGAATCGGGCAACTGTTGTCGTACATAATCTGCAGTTTCGGAGGCACGCACATACGCGTTAGGCGCGACAACTTGATCAAGCGATGCCATGATTTTCCAGCTCTTGCTTTTGTTTTTGCTCAAACAAGTATTCCAGAGGATGTTTGGAAGAAGAGGAAGAAGCAGATTCACAAGAAGAAATTCCACTCTTACATTACCTTCCCACCCCGCAATAGTAGAGATGCGCACGAGTCACTAATCGCGGCGATGGCCGGTGCCGAGCGAAGGCTGCTTTCGGACTAGCGCCAGCGGGCAAGAAGAAGTTCAGAGACATCATCAACAGCAGCGGCGTGAACAGCAACGATGGCGGCGCCGAGATGTATGCGCTCCTTCATGGGGCCGGCGAAGCGGTTAAAGGTGAGTTGATGCCTGGCGATCGTATCGCTGAAACAGCAGGACCACTGCAGCAATTGCACGCCACAGATGCGCGTTCAGGGCTCACGCAGACAGATCACACCCGCCTCACGTCCATTCTCCACTACACCTGCACGCAGGGCAGCGAACGACGAGATCGATGAGGAGACTCAGGAGCAGGCCGTGGCCGGCTTCCTGAAGGATATCGAGAGCGGCAAGATCCCACTGGAGCTGTTGCAGGAGGGCGCCGATATTGATCCTGCCGACTACAAGGCGTACGCAAAGTCATGTTCAACCCAAGGAGCAGGTAGCGCTGACAGTCTGACAGTATGTTCAAGGCTCAACAGAAGGCCGCGAAGCGCCATGCGAAATGGGAACCCAAGACGCGCGAGGAGGCTCAGCAGAAGTGGAAGGCGATGCAGAACACACCGGATGACTTGACAATGCTGCGCATGTTCAAGCGCGGTGGTATCCAGCCCCTCAAACTGGCAAAGTACGCCTCCGAGTCTGGCTAAGTATTGCGCGCCTCTAACACTTGCACAGGGAGAAGGGCATCACGCTCCCAACCGACAAAGAACCCCTCGACGCGAAGACTCAGGCAGCTCTCGACGAGCTCCGCCAGCCCGTCAACGTTCGCGCTGTTAACATGCGCCCGCTCCGCCGCGAACCAAAGTACGGCGTCCCCGTCTGCGACCTGCAGCTGCGCACCTACTCGATCCAGAACCTGCTTCTGTTCTCCGATTTCGCAGTACGCGCCGCCTACTACATGGGCCTGTGTGCCCGTGGACCCATCCCTCTCCCCCGCATAACCGAGCGCTGGACCGTTCCGCGCTCCAACTTCATCTTCAAGAAGTCGCAAGAAAACTTCGAGCGTATCACTATGCGCCGCCTCATCCAGATCCAGGACGGACACCCGGATGTGGTGAAGGCGTGGCTGGCTTTCATTACAGAACACCAGTACCACGGTGTTGGTATGAAGGCGAACATCTGGGAATACGAGGATCTGGAGACGGCGACGCGCGCTGGTGAGGCCATCAAGCCGGACGATGTTACTAGGAGGAGAGAGGGCCCGATGATGGCCAAGGTCGACGAGATTCTGAACAGCAAGGGCTACAAGGAGGCTATGCAGGGGCATAAGATGCCGAGCGAGATCGAGCACAGGAGGTAGAAGATGGGACTGTACGATATAGATGTGTGGATGGTTGGGCGTTGATCCCCCGTCTGGGACCATGGCTGTACAAACATGTAGCAAGATGAGCAATTCAAGACACGGACATATACATCGTTATCTGGGTACGCGGTAGAAGGCTGCAGAATTGGCAGCAGCTCAGAGCATGAGTCGCCTCGCGATCTCATATTCCAGCATAACGGGTTGTGGGATAGTCACTCTTCATATTCATGGAGATACTCTGGAATGCAATGAGTCGCCCAAGCTGCTCTTGTTCCCCTTCCACGGCCCGACCGTCTCCTCGGGCATCCTCCCTCAGATCTGACAATCACCATTCGAGCTATCCTCAGCGCTTCACGAACCTCAATTACACGAGCTCTCTGGTTTCTTTCACCGTCATCACTCCGCGCATCCTTGGCCACCAACCCACCAATCCTCCAAGTCGCCGCAAGGCCTCTGAGCTCAATTGCGCGCAACCCAAACGCCCGTCAAAGACAGCCATCCCCAGCGCAGCCTGCGCCGCAAAACCCTCGTCGCCCAGCTCAGCACCAACAGTCCCGTAACTTGCCCGTTTCATTTACCGCATTCATCATCCCTCCTCCTCACCATCCTCTCCCACCATCTCATTCCGCGCCCCCCTCTCCCGCTCCGCCATCTCCCCCTTCTGCCTCTCCCTAACTCTCCTCGGTTTCTTCGCACTCACCGGTCCATCCGGCGCACGATCTTTCCACTACAACCATTCAAAGAATCAGTCTCATATCTCTTAACCCCCTCAGACCTTCCCCCCCTTCTCTCTCTCCAGAAACGCCGAAATAAGAAAAAGATGGGGGCAGCTTGACTCACCATCCCCCCATACCGATACCACGGAAACTTTCCCTCCAACCCCCTCGCATCCTCGACGCCCCCAGACACAGAGAGCCAGCACTTCCCCGGGCACACGAAGTTCCAGGTTCCGGATTCGTCGATTTGGCAGCGCACGAGGATACCGCGTGCCGTGTGGCAGAGGGTGCATTGTTTGGGTGCCATTGTTCGCGTGGTTGGATTGCGGGTCGGAGTTGGTTTGGGGATTGGGTTGGGGATTAGGGGAGGTGGGATGGGGGTATGAAGTACTGCAGGGAATTATCAAGTTATGGTTGGGTTGGAGGGTTTTGGTGAGGGCATGTGCGTGCGATGGGACTGTCGCTGGAGGGTGGTGTGGTGATGTCATACTCACACTAGTAGAGTGTAGATGGGTAGCGGTTAGATTTGCGGAGACATCGATCGATGCTGGAACATAAAGACACATTGGGGTTTGGTGAAAGTGGAAATCGTAAATATTCGTTAACGCTGTGTATCCAAGACTACCGTGATCTCACATAGTTTCAAACGCCATTCACCAGGGTACCTGGCCTTCACATCATCACCAACTCCCTCGAGCCCTCCCCAGCATACCGCTCATCCGCCAAAAGCAGCTCCAGCAGCGCATCCAGCAGTTCCTGCTTGAGGCCGCGATTCGAAAGCGCGCGCACTTTGTTCAGCACAGGCTCCGAGTTGTTGACGCAGTTCCAGATATCCCATTTCTGGTCCATCTCGATCCATGCCTTGTCGACAATGTCCCAGATCTTTGGGTTCGGGTCGATGACATCCAGTTGCGGGCCTGAGGAAGATGTGCACCCGAGCTCGATGATCACGGCGTTGTCTGTGGGGATCGAGCCGAGTGTGATCACGGTGCCGTTGCTCTCGGTAGATGTCGTGTATGATAGGGGTTTGGCGTTGCGCTTGGTGCTGGGGCTCATGGAGATGCAGCGGATCTCGGCATGCTTGGCCGGGGTGTGAGCAAGCAGTCTAATCTTCCAGGTGCGGTTCTTAGGGATGGCGGAGTTGGGAGGGCTGGTCGGGCCGATCTTGAGCACGCCTGTGGACTGTTTGTAGGTGATGGGTGTGTAGCTGAAGTGAACCGTCTTGTCTGCGGACGTCTCCTCACCCTCGTCGTCAACGAAGCGGAAGCCGCCGTCGTCGACCTGTGAGCCACTGCCATCGTCTTCGATCAAATTAAAGGACCCATCGGCGCCAACAGCAAGCAAAACTTCGATGGACTCTGGGTTCGGGCTGCCGCTCTTGGGTCGCCAAGCGCCGTCAAGTGGTACGATGGCACCCTCTGGCACGAGGACTGGGGTTTGCTGGAGCGGGCGGTGTACTTGCAAATCACCTTTACGGTTATAGACAATACCAGTGAATATGTCGACGTAGCGACCGCTAGGAAGCCAAAGCTTGGAAGCGCCGAGGTGGGTAGTGTTGTCACGACGCTGCGTGACGGGGGCAACGATAAGCTCACTTCCGAAACGGAATTGATTTGGAACGTTGTAGGCCGAGTCCTCCTCAGGGTGATCCCAGTACATTGGCTGGATAAGAGGCTCATCGTCTGAGGCTGATCGTGCGTTCATAGTGTAGAGGTATGGAATGAGTCTGTGGCGGAAGCGGAGGGCATCTTCCATCACAAGCCGAGTCTCCTCGTTAAAACGCCAGGGCTCTCGCGTGTTGAAGGGATTGTTGTCCGAGTGGAGTCGAAGGATAGGTGAATAGCAGCCAAGCTGCACCCATCGCGCTGTCAGTTCGTCATCCTTGTAGCCGTGGGTATGACCGCCGATGTCATTGCTCCACCAACCATATCCAATGTTTGATGCTGTAGCTGTGAACTCAGGCTGGAAGTTCAACGAATCCCATGTGATAATTGCGTCGCCGGAGAAACCAATCTGGTACCGCTGTGCGCCCGGTCCTCCAAAGCGTGAAAGAATCAGTGGCCGTTGTGACCCCCGGCCGTTGTCGAGGAAGTGGAAGTGATTGAGCACCCAGAGTGGGTCAACGCCGGGAATCTTCGACGTGTTGCCTTGCTGCCAATCAACCCACCAAAAGTCGACTCCACGAGCCTCGTGCTCGTGATGGACAATATCGAAGTATGCATCCATAAACTTCCTGTCTGTGCAATCGAACTCAATCGTTTTCTTGCTCGCAGGGTCCATCCCCAGGGCCTTCGCGACTTCAGGGTACTGAGCCTCAAAAAATCTGAAGCCATCTGCAGGATGCAGGTTGAGGGTCAACTTCATGCCGCGGTCGTGCAGTTTCTTCATAAATGCATCTGGGTCGGGAAAGAGCTCCTTATTCCAGGTGTAACCCGTCCAGCCGTTGAGACCATCTGGCAGGTTCCAGACAAGATGCCAGTCCATATCCACGACAGCCACGTTCATAGGCACATCGTCCTTGTCAAAGTGATCATGCAACTCCATGTATTCCTTCTCGTCATAGGCATGGTAGCGACTCCACCAATTGCCCATTGCGTATCGGGGAAGGAGCGGCTGACTTCCAGAGACAGCGTAGTATGCGCGCACAGCTTCGCGGTAGTCGCGACCGTACAGGAAGATGTACTGGTCAATGTCCTTGTCGTTCCTTCGGCCTGCAATCCAGCCGTCACTCTCGAAGAGCATGGACTTGCTGTCATCAAGAACGGCGATACCATCTCTTGAAAGAACACCTGGGCCCAAACCTGTCCTCCCATTGACGCCATCTAACGTGCGTGTGGTGCCGCCCAAGTTGGAGACTTCTTGCCCGTATGTCCAAGAGCCTGTCACGTTTCCTTTCAGATTGATCTTGAGCCCCTCGGAGCTGAACTTCTTCTTATCGTAGATTGCGTGGAAGCGTTTCGTGACGATCTCGATACCGTGGCCGCGGTCCCATACGTAGAAGTCGGGCACAGCCAGTTTTCGGTTCACGGCAAAGGTCGACGCTCGATCCTCGAACTTGCCGTCTTCGGACCACTCGAAGCGCAGCAGGCCATCTGTAAGAATAGTGAATCGATATTTGTCACCCGCGACGATTGCATCGGGATGCGCGACGGGGCGTACGTCAAAGGAGTATCGTGCTGGCTTCCCCATGGCTTCCAGGGTAAGAATGAGCAGTGCAAACTACGTGCCACTCCTCAGCGCTCGAAGGATCGAGGATGTCTGGGGCATTGTGGGGCGCAGAAACGCCGGCGTCTCCATCGTGTTATATCATCTGGGGTAGACCGCTTAGGCCAAGCCATGATGGCTTGACTCCGGCGGCTCGTGACCTCGGTTCAGGCGCCCTTGCCGTCTGGTCGTGTCAGGCGACAAGAAGAAGGGGCCGGCTCTCCTGCCAGAACTCGAATTCAGCCCATAATCGAGGATCAAACGGGCTTGAAGGAGGGTCGCGAGGGTACCGGTGTAACAGATGTGGAGATGCACGAAGCCACGCGCCTGCGTCATTCTCTGGGTTGCATCCGTGCCTGCAGCTTCGCACCCACGGGTCGCACGCTGCACCCCCAACTGCAGGGTCCGAACCAAACTACCTGTAGAACATGTCACTAGAAACATCGAACGTGGGCTCGTCTACTTCGGCCTACAACTATTGATCATGCATGCAGGGTTTTAATTGTGATGCTCAACTTCAGTGCTAGAGCTTGCAGGCAGCTGCAGCTGCAGCTGCCAGTGCTGACACGAGATCCTAAAAGTAATAAGTAGCCAATGGATATTCACACGACTTGGGGTTTGGTTTGCCCCGCCTCCTTCCAGGGTCATCTAAATGGCATGTTGTTCAAAGCGGTCAGTTGATTAGACAGCCCATCGCTACTCAATCATTCTTTGTCTGTTCAACCCCGCAACAATTCCTCCGCGCCTGATCTGTGTCTGGATCAAGCAACCGACCAACAGCTCATCTGGAATAGGGTGGCAGTTGTTATTAATGAGCACAGCAATATCGGAGTCAGCAGCCCTACCTTCACATCACATGTACATGACTCAACATCGGTCGACTGTGTTTCTTGATTTTCATTACATTACATTACTGATTGACTTAGGGAATGTTGTCAAATGTTGAGTCCAAAATATACATGAAGGAATGGAAATAGCTCCGACCAGAGAGGATACATGTCCTACAGCCCAGCTCCGCCTCTCACTAGGACAACAAGCCCTGCCTCGAGCTTGCTGATCCTCAACGCCGTGAAGTACACGATGTGCATCAACAGACCTAGCACTCACGGATGTAGAGACCAATCGGGCTTGGGTTGTAGTCCTGGAAGTACTCCAGCGAGTAGTCTCCACTGCTGCAAATTTCGTAGCTCACAGTCTGGCCTGCAGCACAAGCACCGCTTGCGATGGTGTACGAGTTGCCTGGCGCGAAAGCTCCACTCCACAGGTCGCTGGCCTTGGCAGGCATGTTGTTGTAGGTTGTCTGTTGGTTGGCTGGCGACTTCAGCATGGTCACTGTGCACTGGCCGGAGCCTGAGACGGTGTAGCTGGATGTTTGGAGGTCCTTCTGCTCAGGGAAGAGGAACACAACACTGCAAGTCTTGCCTGAGTAAGACGAAGGGATATCGAAGTTGTAGATGGAGCAGATGTTGTTGTTGACCTTGCCGTTGTACTGGGTTCCATACGCCTTATCGGGCATCTTGGAGTCGACTGGGACAATGAGGTGCGGGTATTGGTAGTTACCGTTCAGGTCCGCAGGACAAGCATTGGAGGTAGGCATCGGCTTTGGCATGGCCTGAGGCATAGTCATCGCGGGCATAGTCATTGCAGGCGGAGGTGGAGCAGGGCATCCACCACCGGAACTAGAACCAGAACTTGGGCTAGAACCGCAAGCGCCAGCAGAAGCCAGAGAAATCTCGACGCACTTGTCCTGTCCCTTCACTGGCGTGGTGTACACATTGTACTCGGTGTCGGTTGCCGGGCAGGCATAGAACTTTCCGCTGCCGTTGTATGTGATGTCCCCACCAGATCCGATCATGAATCCGGTTGTTGGGGAGGCTCCGACGTCACACTGGAACTGTGTGGTTGGTGGTGTCAGAATGCATCCACGTCCGTTGGAATCCGTGAATCCTCCGTTGCTAAGGCAGTAACAGCCGGTAGGAAGATTACCACCGACACGGTTCTGACCATCGTAGAGCTGACCTAAGGTTCCCGACACACCTCCGGAGGCCATGATCTTGATGCACTGCTGACTCGCATCGCGAGCAACGAGAGCATTGGCACCAAGGCCAAACACAACAAGGGAGAAAGCGTACTTCATGTCTGTGGAGTGTATGGATGTCGAAGGACTTTGGGAGATACTGAGTCTTGGTGATGTTATGGATATGAGACTCACTTTCCAGTGAGCTTTATACTGGCTCCGAATGTAGCGATTGAGCGATTTATGATATGTCTCCGCGCATCATCGCGGACACTCTAGCAGCCGTAGTCTCAGAAGGTCATGAGACTCCACCAGCTTACATTCATACTATCCTAACATGACGAAATTGTTCACCATGTCACACGAATCTGGTAAAGCTTCGACAACGATCACCATGTCAGGGTGCGGCTGTGACTTCTTAGCGAAGCCGGTCTATCCGTACAGTCTCCTTCTATGGTCTGTAGGCCGTGGTATACCCATCGACACGAGATTCGGATGTCATTGATTGGCTATGTAAAAGGCGACTCTTACATGTGTGTCATTGATGGGCTATGATTGGGGATCGGCGTGCTACGGCAGCGCGAGCTGCAATACTACTCAGGTCAAGATTAACAGGGCTGAATGAAGGGCCCAAAGTACAAGCAAGATTGGGCCACATATACTTTGTTCACAACTAGAAATCATCAATTTTTTTATCAGGTCAAACACCAGCGTAGGGCAGTCCTTCAACAATCCGCACTCGCAGATATTGGTCAAGCTCCGCAATGCCTCACTGCTTCGTGTTGCATACGAGGGCGACGTAGGCCATTCGGAACGTCGGCTTCGAGTAGACTACAAACTATCGAAAAGAAGAGCTATTGGGATGCACCTGTAAGCTACCGACATCCCCGCCCTTCATATGTGACGTCGAGACCTGCAGGGAATAACCCGCCCTAGTGGTGCCAAATGCGGGGAATAAGCCTCAATGCTCGATATAGAAACATAACGTTGCCGAGAACTCGAAAAGCTTCGAAGTCATGGTCGAATAGGCTCCGATCTTGCGGGTTGGTGCATCCTATTTGGGATCCAGGGCCAATCTAGCCCCAATTCGGAAGGACTCTGATCATACACGTCACGCATCGTGAGAACCTATGGTAGATCTTGAATCTGAATCTCCGGAGATGCTGCCATGGAAATTATGATGCTGGACGCCTGCTCAATCGACTATCTGTAGGGCAGCCAATTCTAACCACATCATAGGGATCTGAAGATCCGGGCGGAAGGGACGGATGTACAACCTTCCGTAGGTGCTTGATCTTTTAGCTACCAACGAGGACTCTCTGGCTTTTCCGTGTCTCGGTCACATAGTTCCGCTTCTTTCCAGTCACTGCAAGCTGCACATGGCCCTTTGCCGTTGGTGCATATCTCAAACTTGCCCCCTGCTCAACACTGAAGGGTTCGCAAACAGGCTTACTGTTCAGCAGCCATTGCGCAGAGAGTACCACTCCTGGATCCCATCGGCCTACACTTGCGGCCATCTCTTGTCCAACAGTGCCTTTCTTGACCTGGATGCTAGGATCCGCTTGGCGTTCCACAGCGGCTTGACGTCCACCATACGCTATGACATCTTTCCACATATTACCACGAGTAGATGGTGCTGTAGATGCAGATGAAAGCGGATTCGAGCCTTCGGGAGCATGATCCTGAACCCACTTTTCCACCAGCTCAAGGTAGTCCCAGATGTCGCGCGACTGATAGTTTCCGCCGTGTGGTTTCCCCGGCAAGATCGTGACATTTGCCCAGCCTGCTCCGCCAGCCGCATCTGTTCGCTTCTGGAACTCCATTACACCTTCGTTGAGGAAGTAGTCGTCCCAAGTGCCCACATAGATGAAGATCCGACCAGTAAGTGCCGCACCGAGTTTGCGTGAAGAATTGAAGTTTGTAGCAACGTAGTCGCTGAGATCGAACGGTTTCCAGTACGATACAGCTTCAGGGTAAATCTCACCTGTCACTTTGTCCCATGGCTCGAGAGGATAGCCGTTGTAGCCCTGCACACCGAAGACTGCATTCCAGATATCCCACTGGTTGAAAGAACGAGACGACGTGCCGAATGTCAGCTCCCAGTGATTTTCCTGAGCGACTGTGGCCAAGATCTTCTGAGTGCCGTTCACGAATGTGCGAATGCTAGGTACAGAACTACCGTTTGCGCGCTGATACGCGTTTGCAGCTGTGTAGAGCTCGATATCCTGGTGTCGATGAAAATCCAGGGAGTCTGGGTAGGATGAGAAGCACACACCGAAGAGATCCGGTCGATATATCAGGTTAGCAATACTCTCCCATCCACCGGTACTTCCACCATCTTGGACACGTGCATATGGAGCGCGAATGGTGTGGAATGAATCCTCGATGTGTGGGACAAGCTCTTCATTGATCGCGTCGCCGTACGGTCCGAGATTCGCGGTATTGACAGCATAAGAGTCATCGTAATACGGTGCTTCGTGACGGAATGTGACAAGAATGAACTTTGGAGCTGGCCGCTGTGCCGTGGTGTTTGTCGCTGGTATGATACCTGCGTCCCAGGCTGCTGTAAATTTCTCGTTAACCCCATATCTATAGGCTCCCTGGTCGGCAGGCCAATGACCCTGATTGTAGATGACGGGGTATCGCGTCTGGGTATCGTTTGCATCGTAACCAGCGGGTAGGACAATGTTCGCTCCAACATACATATCGCGACCCCAGAATTTGCTCAGCTTTTTGCTACGGATCTTGATATGTTTCAGAGTTTCCGTATCTTCGTAGTTGCCTTGATTGCAACCTCCGATCTCCTTGCCAGTGAACGGCTCGATCTCTGTGACGTTGTTGAAAACAAGTTTGACGATTTGCGCGCCTCCTGTCACCGCAATCTCAGTAGCGGTCGTAGTTAAGCTGCCAAAACCGTTGACATTCAAGCCGCCATCTCCACAAGGAAATCGCAAAGTGACCTTTGATCCATCGCTGCGCGTCACTGTTTCGTATCTGGTCAAGAAGGCTTGTACGTTGTAGGTGCCAGGCTTGACATCGCTCATGCTAACATCCGGCCAGCCAAAGACGCCGGTAGCAGTGCTGTCGTTACTTCCTCCAGATAGTGAAATCTCCGTTTGCGAACCGAAATTATACACGTTTTTGCCGAAGATCTGATTAGGAGATGATGTAACATCTGTATCGTCCAAGGGGTCGGTCCCGTTCGGAGCGAACATCAAGACGATGCGACCATCTGTAGGCTTGTCCAAGAGTCCATCCGCAACTGAAATCTTGATTTCTAGACTGGAGCTGTTGCTGAGGTCGGCATTGTTAGTTGGCAGTGCTGATGCCTGGACAGCAAAGGCCGCGAGCAAGATGACCTTCAGCATCTTGCAAAGGATCACTGAGACCAATGTTCGATGGATGACAGATTCTCAGCAAGCGGAGACCCAAGCTTTTTGACATGCACGAAGCAAAGGCTTGTCATGACGGTGGAGGCTGTTGTTGAAGAAACGACTAACCGAAATAGGCAGGTAAATGCTTGATGATCTACCTTATCAAGATGAGGGCGGTAGAATACCAGCAGTATGTTGTTGTGGAGCATCCTCGCCGCAAATGCTCTTATCTGACTAGGAATACTTGTTCAGCAGAGTCTGATCTTGGCACACGAGTTGAGCCCTGAGGGACGGTCAGCTGTGGATGAAGGCGTCAGTCCACGTCTCAAAGCTTTGACGAGATGGATTGGGCCAAGGTCTTCGGCGAATATCACTTACTCATCAGTTGCAGGAGGTGAATTCGGTGGTGGCGAGCCTTCTCACTCTGTCTTGGCTACGAACGAATGCCATTTGCATAACAGTAATGTAAATTAACTTTTAGTAAACCCTTGAGCAACGAACCGCCTCCTTGAATTGAACATGTTAGGGCCACCCATATTTCGTTAGCTATTACATGTCCTTCACACCTTCAAACTTCCACGCCTTCACGCCTTCACGATGTCGGGGGCTTTGGCTTTCCATTCGGAACACCTTCATCGCAACCAGACTCCAGCTCCTTATCTGGAATTGGGCGAATTGCGCTATCTTTCCAACCGAAAAGCGTACTCTCGCCACTAGAATCTCCAGCATAGCCATGCCAACCCGCTGATGGAAGTCCGTGTTCTGGATCCTCTACAAATGCTAGGAAATAGTCCTGCATTTTCTTACTGACCTCGATCTCGAATGGTGTAGAGTTGCCCCTGGCAATGCCATGTGTTCCGAAAATCAACGGCAGGTCGGCCGAGTGATACGCACCCTCCCACCAAAGTGGCGCAATGTTTGAGAAGCTAAATAGTGTCAATTTGATCTCTTATCATTGATGTTGAGGATTATACTCACTTTCCTCCATAGAGATATCGGAATGTGGTCGCATTACCTCCAGCATATCTTTCATGCGTGGTCTGAACTGATGGACATAGAAATACCGCCAATGTACCATTGTCTGCCAGAGTCTGGTTGGGACCGAATGTTCGATTGTAGGGCAAGAAAGGTCCCCATTCGTTGACCACCGTTCCGATTATTGCTGGCTTTCGAATAAATTCGCCAGACAGAGCGCGGTCGGTGACATTGGCCCACATAGTACGATTGTCGACGATAGGTGTAAACGCGATTGCCGGAGTGGTTTTATTGTCGAGCCGCTGCTTCAGCCAATTGGTGATGTCTAAGAAAGGCACATCTCGCATGCAATCGAGCTCAGCCGTTGCGTTGGGATTGTCGCAGTTGAAATGCTCTGCAACAGTCGTGAAGTTTGCAGCACCGAATTTGACCACTGACTGAGCTGTGCCGGAACTCATAATGAGCCCATTGACAATAGGGTCGTGCGGATAAGCTAATTCGTAGCTGTCGACAGATACAGATCCTGCGCTGTGACCCCATAGTGTTATCCGTTCCGGGTCGCCTCCGAATTTGGCGATGTTATCTCTAATCCATTCCACAGCAAGTCTTTGATCAAGATAACCAAGGTTCACTTCGTTCGATTTGAGCGCTGTTGCATTTGGCCAGCCGAAAATGTTGAGGCGGTAATTGATGCCCACTACGATGTGCTTTCCACTTCTCTGCACCCAACGGCTCGGGTTATGATATGGGGTTTGAGCACCACCTGTACTCGTCAGCCATGGGTATAACCATAAGACATGGACGACACACCAGTCTGAAAAGACCCCCCATGGATCCAAGCCACTACTGGTAGTGCCGCAGTGGCATTGTCTTTCCATGGCGCCCAGATGTTCACCGACAAACAATCTTCGTCCTGGTAATCCTCTGGTTGATTATGAAACTCAGGAGCATCCACTAGCCAGGTCGTTGGCGCACTGCCGTGGTACTGCGGACAGGCTGGGCCGAACTCCGTGGCATCGATAAATTTCCCGCACTCTGCAGTCTTTCTGACGGCGGGACGCCAACGCCTGGCCTTGACCGGCGGCTCTGCGTATGGTACTCCAAGGAAATGCACCACATCTGGAGTGACCGAGTCGACAGCACCTAGGAGAAGTCCTGAAGAGGTACTGACAACCAGTGAGTCCAATGCTAGCGCAACTGGCAAAGCGAAAATCAGAAAGCTTCTCATGGCGGAAGTAATTTATATGGAAAGTGGAAACAACAGCTTGGATGAATCGCAATATCCACGTAGCCCCGCATTTTATATACGACATGTGCTGATGAAAACGGCGTGGACGAGCATGTGTGGAGTATCGCACGTGTGGGAAGTAAGGGATCGAGCTGTACCACCGCGGTTATCGCCATGCGTCTAGGCAGTGGTTGGTGACCTATTGTACAGGTGAGCAGAGCCTCGGTACCGCGAGGTCGAGATTGACTGCATGAAATAGCGGTACTCAATGCATAGAGTTCAGTTGTTTTACCGATCAGTGACTATCAAGTGCGGGATATGACGCTGTTGTACAACTCCGCAGGCCATGTAGAGAAACACAACAGCGTTATTTTCATACAACGTATGTTTCCCGCAACATGATCTTCGGACCTCTCTACAGCTCGATTATCGTCGCGAGCAATATGCATGTACCACAGTGCCACTTTGGAGGATTGCATGAAGGAACAGAATAGCAAAGCGAAAGGAAACCCCTGTGTGAGCTATGTAGCTGTCTTCAACGAAAAAAAAAAAGGCGAAAACAATAATTAATTTCACTTCACGTTTCCAAATCGTGAAATTTCACCAGCCGCTGCACTGCTCGCCTGTGCTAAACGCTACATAACCCTAAATTGTGTCATCGCGGCGTATCCTCAAAGGTGCGCTGACTGCCACACTCAACCAGAATTTCAGCTCTCGTTAGACATTTGTACTGCTATTGGAATTGTTTATATACGAAGTGATCGTTAGGCATAGTTTTCGTTATCATTCGTTATTGTAGTGGTAAATAGTGATGACGTGACATAGCGACCTGGATGTGCTCACGCATAGTTTTGATGTCGCGTCCGACTCGACGCTGTTCACTGCGTAAAATAGTATCTCAAATTAGATGGCCTAACTTTGGGTATCCTCACAACAGGTAGCGGAAGTACAAGTTCTCCTTATCCGTCATGTCTGCCAGACCGTTCTCGCCGTGCACCTCGGCACCAGCCTCATGGTACTGGCCTTCCATCGAGTAATCGATGAAGTCTCGTGGAAGACCGGCCGCCTCTCGCTGATCCCCCTTCTTCTTCTGCATCCAGGTTATGAGGATGACTTGTGCAACGACAGCAACAGCAAGAATGCACCAGATGATCAAAATTCCCTTCAGGGCACTAGAAAAAAATGTCAGCGGGCGACCTGGAGCGTACAAGACGACCTCTGATGTACGTACTTGTGGTATTGTGGTGCAAATGCGGAATCAAAGATATAGGGTGTGATAATGTTGCCAATCGAGTTGCCGGCGTTGAACGATGTGTAATAGACGGCCTTCTTGGTCTGTCCGGCGCAGTTGGCACCCATCCAACTGACTGCGTTAGCTTAATCGTTTCATAGTTCTATAGTAGGGGCCTCTTACGAGATTAGCAGTGGGTTGATCGCATAGACGAACGCAATCAGATAATAGCCCGCAAGCAGACCGCCCTTGTTAGCTTTTGTCTTTGGCAGAGCAACAAGCAAAGCAACACCGCAAATTACGATTGCGACGAGTCCAAGAAAGAATGGAGACTTGCGCTTAAATCGGTAGGCAAGCCAGGAGGCGCCCAGGATCGAAAGGATTTGAAGAGCTCCGAAAGGCATATTGAGTAGTACGGCCTCATCGGGTGTGAAGCCAGCTAGGTTCTGGAGGATGATTGAGCCGAAGACAGAGGAGACGGATGCACCAGCGTTGACGGCGATGACCATGACTGACACATGTTAGCTACCATCTTTCACGAAATTACTTGTTAAAACTCACTCATATACAGCCAGTACTTCGGCTCAGCCCAAGCCTCCCAAACATGCTTCCAGTTGAACTTGTGCGAAACGATACCCTGCTGGTTGGCCTTCAGACGATCGACGGCCTTGAGGCGATCTTCAGGTGAGAGGTAGCGGGCCTCTCCGGGGCTGTCGTGCGCCCACCAGTAAGTGCTTAGTCCAATGACAATAGTCAAGAGACCGAAAAAGAGGTATACAACTTGGTATCGATAAAGAGTTTTTGAGTGAATGCGTCCGAAGCCATAGACGATGGGAGCGCTGATCAGTGTGCTGAGACCATAGCAGCTGTACCAGCATGCAACGCGGAAAGGTTGCTCTGAGCGTCTGTAAAAGGCGATGGTAATGATAGAGAACAAAGGGACGACCGCCGCTTCAAAAGCGCCCAGGAAGAAGCGAGATACGAGAAGTCCGACATAGCTTCTTGATGCACCAAGACCGCCTGCGACCGAAATTCCCCAACAGGTGATGATGACTGGTAAGACCTGGCGGAATCGAGCCTTGACAAGAATATAAGCAGCCAAAGGCTGTACGCCGAGTTGTGCATAGTAACCGATGTTACCAATATTCGAGTAGTCATTGCCTTTGAGCTTCGCGTCCTTCTTGAGTCCGTACACAGCTGTCAAACCGATGATGCCCTTGTCTGCCGATTGAAGGAAGTAGACCATGCAAAGAAGAGACAGCATCCAGATATCGGTCTTGCGCAAGATGCGCTTGCTATCAGCCTCACTGCACAAGTGAGCATCGCTTAGCTCTGGATCACGGCCCTTTTCGAATGCAACGGCAAGGCCATCGGCGTTATTGGTGGAGCTGTTGGAAGAGTGTTCAAGGTGCGCGACATTTGCCTTTCCCTCTGTCGAAGCCATGCTGTCGAGTGGCTATGAGATTCAAGACAGAGCGGAAGAGGGAAATTGTCTGGGGAAGATATGGGGTAAGATATCTGGGGTACGGTTAATAAGTTTGATTTGAGCCGGTCCCACCGGCCAGATCACGAGAACGATGTTGTCGGAGGCGCACAGGCTGCCTGCGAACCCGTTGCGAACATTGTTGTCAGCCCATGCCCCAGTGTCGGAGTAATCAAACCCACGAATTACAAGGGACTGCCCCTGGATGTCCCTTTGCTTGGACAGGTGCGTCTAGCAGCAGCGTTTGGATGAGACTGGACATGATGTCAGCACCACCAGCGTGAATCAAGCCTAGTCCAAGACCGCCACCGGCTTAGCCTGGTCCGCTTAGTTGGGAAAAGAGGTGCTAAGGCGACTGGGCGTGCTTGTGAGTGGTGCAGAAACCAAGAACGAGTCGCTGAGCCGCGTAGTCCGAGATCGTGCTGTCGCTACTAGGCAGCTGATATTCCACGAATTAGATCTCGGTTTTGTGGCGTGGAGAACGACATGTGGAGGTGAGGTTCAGGACGGACCAAATCATGGGGATGGTGGGTCAACGGGTTAAGTGGGGAATTTCGTGGGGAAGTATTGACCTTGTTTCCTTTCATCCTGCCTGCTGCTTTTGGACTTTACCCACGATGTGCAATGACGCTTGACGACCTTCCTTGATAGTTATGTTGAACAAGTGCTACTTGTCACGCTATTGGTTCGGATTAAGATCGTATCAGCCTTTGAAGCTTTTAGATCCTATGCAGTCTACATAAATGGAAGGCATTGTTCCAGCATAACCACACCTGCAGGTCGTACAAGATGAATGTGGCAGCTCGAAAGTGTTGCTCAATGGCTTATCGAAAATTCGCCTCACTTCTCACTCAGTCCGCGGAAGGGTCGGAGATTGCAAGTAACGTCCGAGCGTTCAGGGTCACAGGGCGATACTGGGGCATGGCAGACTCCATTTCGAATTGCAGACCGACACCGAGGAATCTTTCGCATCATACTACATCAGATGATGTATCAATCAAATTGTTGATATTGCGGGATTGCATTTAAGTCCCTGAAATCCAAAACGCAGTAAATTGGTAGCCATTGCAACCTCCCTCCAAACGGAGCTGCGCTGTGTAATGAGCCATAGGGTAAAAGGTGGTCAGGAGCCATACACGACAGATTTGTCTATTAGTATGTATGTGGTAAGCTGTCAAGATACAGCCTCAAGGAATTACAATACCTCGAAACGGACGCACCCGTCTTCGCCCTCTGTAGAAGACTGGTCTTTCATCGCACGTCGATCTATCTCGCTCAATATGCGTCGAAAACGGAATTTTCGTAAGGCTAGCTAATCAGAAGATGTACAGACAGGCGCACTTCCACTGTCATAGAGCGAAACTGCAAGAGCGCTAACTCGTGCATGTATCTCCCCCGCTGCTACTGAAGTACAAGACAGCGCGATCAGGGAGGCTTTGACAGCACCGACGACGCTGTCATAATCTATTTTTGTAGGTCCTACCTTCTGCGCTTGTAATTCGGCGAACGTAGGTGGTACAGCATGTTTCAGCAACCGCTTGAAGTGCCCATATATGGTTTAGCGTGGCCAACAGGGCTGTGCTGTAAGCTGAAGGTGCCTGAAGACCTGAACCTTGGGACGGACATTTCTTCAATATCCATGGAATTTCACCAACGACTAGTCCTAATGGCGGACCCCCTCGGCATCGTAGTCTCTATCGCCGGCATCATTAATGCAGCCGTGAAAGTTACAGCAGTACTCGGCGATCTGGTTGATGCTCCAGCCTACGTACATGACCTTTGTAACGAAATCAGCAACATCAGGATCATCTTCAAAGCCTTACAGGATCTGATAGGTAGACCGCAAAGTCTCCCCTCACAACGAGCAGCAATGATCTCACTAGAGGACGTTGTTGATATCCTCACAGAAACAGTACTTGTGTTCTTGAATTTAGAGGCAATCATCGAGCCTCTGGCGGCACAGCGATCTGCACTTCGAATGATCTCCTGGGTGCGACATCGTTCGACACTTGTCAGACTTGACAGCCAATTACAAAGACACAAAACGTCTTTGAATCTGATTCTTCAGATCGTCACAAGGTAAGTAGTACCGCTACCGCATAGAAAACGCTTCTCACGACAGTAAGCAATTCTGTGATTGAAGCTGCGGACGCAGCTGCGACTCTACGATTACATGCTGAAGAGCAGGCTGCGAGAAGCACCGACATGTGTGAGAGATTGGAGCGGATGCAACTCAGCATCGAGAGTCTCGAGATCACAGAACCGGGAGCCTTACCATTGAATTTATTGGAAACGGACCCTGATTCGGGGATCGCCGAACAAGTTCCCGTTAATCAAGCAACTCTGGATCAGATGCTCGAAAACACGATTGTCTACAGGCGAGCTGTTCGACGGACAGGCAACTTGGCAGAGTCCGACTCAGTCATTTCCCGGTCCTGGTCGATTCTCTCAGGCATAAGCATGGCACAGATCTCTGTTCTTGCAGTAGTCAACCTACCTTTGGACGAGATAGAGCTGGAGAGATTCCGAAAGCTAGCCGATCTACCAGTGCCGATTCGAGAAGTGACTCCAAAGTCTGTGGTGTTTTCGGGAACAGCGGAAAGGAGACTCCAGAGAGAATTAAGAGATATGGAACGGGAACCATCGAGTCTGATTTTTTGCGGCCCAATTGATGATGATATCGTAAGTCCTGTCTGATGACATGCCCTAATGCCTTGATTGTATGACTGCTAATCGAAGATAGTTGAATTGGGAAGGGTCCATTATCGGTCCTGTAAGTATTTTCGCCGAGCGGGAACAAACTATGACTCACACCATAAATAGTCTGATACACCGTATTCTGGTGGTGTGTTCTTTGTTGCCATTCGCATTTCCTCAAACTTTCCATTCAGGCCCCCTCAGATTCGCTTCACTACCCGAGTGTACCATCCAAATATCGACATCAATGGTTCCATCTCTTGCGATCTATTGAATGATTTCGGATGGTATGAGTCCATGACCATCTATAAGAGTACGTCAACTCCCCAATCATTTGAGAGGGAAATACTGACGGGGAATTCTAAGCGTTGTTGAGCATATGCTCACTGCTAGACGACCCATTTGGCTCGGATCGCAATGATCCCCACGCTGAATGTTTGTGCCCAGATATTGCTCGTATCTACTGGACGGATAGGGTGAAGTACGATAAGACAGCGCGAGAATGGACACGAAAATATGCCATGTAACAGACGACGTTTCCAAATCTCACGTGGTAGCAACGATTGCGTATCTACATCAGCAAATGAACGAGATGCAGACAGAAAGTGTGAATCTATACAGACGCTCAGGCTATTTCCTTCAACGGTATTTGTTGCACATGGACTTGAATAAACGCTGGCAGTGACAAAGGGTACGAATGAAATCGATGGTTGATTTATTGATTGATTGAAGTAATTAAAGTCCATACTAACTATATCAAAGCAGAGCAGAAATACTAACGAAAGCAAAGCAGAGCAATTTAAAGTAGTCGACAGCCTCCCAAGGGGGCATGATAGGACGCGTGAAGCCTACTTCCAGGGGTGGCTGCAACCACTTCCTGAGAGCGTGAACACGAGTTAAGCTGTATATAGTTGCTGCCCTAGGGCGGCAGCTGTTACAGGCGTTTAAACCTCCGCCAGTTAAGGTCATCCCACAGTTACAAACCTAAGCCTCTGGCTACTATTCCTCGTTGGGCCCTTATGGGCCCCAGTTGTCTACTGAAAAATGCTTAGGAATAGTAGATCCAGAGTGGGTCTAAAAGGGGACATACTTAGGTTGCTGGGTTCCGCCTTGGCAAATCCAGTGAACTAGGTATCATACCAGACTCCTGACTAGTTTTGGTTTAGTCCAAGAATGGTTGGAAGACTTTGGCTATTCATTCAGCCAGAGTACCCCTTTGTTTAGAAGTACTCATATTTCCACGGCGGGCTCGCCCGCGAATAAAATCAATGGGCCACCTTGAATACCGTATCAAACAAGGAGTTGCTTGACAGCACAGGACGGCACACGGCCACCAGTATCAAGATATTCAGGGGCAAAGCGCAACAGCAAAATCCGAAGATGATACATAATGCATTCTCTACTCGGCTCATGATCTATGCAGATTAGACGCATGCCTCAAATCGAGACAGCAAAGCTCCTGTCGAGATATAGAATCCCTTTACGCTCCCGCACAAACAAAGTCCAGCCAAGACACCGCAAATCGGCGTAGTGTACACATGCATGCGGCCCAGTCCAACAATCAGAAGCGCCAGTGGTTCGTGTAGTTATTCTGACAAAAGTATAGATAGAAAAGAAAATTCGGTGGTAATACAGGCAGTCCACGAGAATTAGACTTCGCCATCGGCAACGGCGAGGCGCTGCTTGGCTGTCTTTGCTTTCTTACTGAGCCCCTTCTTTTTCTTGCCAGCGGGCGCTTCCGGAATGGGTGTTGCGGCGCCGCTAGGCTTCTCGCTCTGGTCGAAGTGTCCTTCGCCTACGTGATGGTTAGCGATGAGGTAAAAATAAGGTGCAGAGCTGGATCAAACTCACCTTCGTGGTACATGTCATCCAAATTGGCTTCGACGCGCTTCTTCGCCTTGCGCTTCTTGCCCGGTGGCGCATTCTTCTCTTGCTCTGCAAGCTCTGCTTCTTTCTTCTCGATCTCGGCCGCTTGCTCGTCGTCAACGAGCCACATAGCCATATCCTTAGTGCGATTCTCCCTGGATCGAGTGTTGAAGTCGACTGCACCACCAGCGCCACCGGAGATGACGACGCGCTGGACCTCTTCCTTCTGCAAAGCACGCTTGCGAATACGCTCCTCAATGGTACCACGGGTAATAAGACGATACACAGTGACTTGCCTGGTCTGACCAAGACGATGAGCACGATCCATAGCCTGCGAATCGATGGTGGGATTCCAATCTGAGTCGTAGAAGATGACAGTATCGGCGGACGTCAAGTTGATACCCAGACCACCAGCACGTGTCGACAGCAGGAAGACGAAGATGGAACGGTCGCTCTGGAAGTCTGCCACCGTGTCTCGGCGATCTTCGAGCTTCGTAGAACCGTCGAGGCGGACGAACTTGTAATTGCGGTAGGTGAGGTACTCTTCCATCAAGTCGATCATGCGAGTCATCTGGAAGTAAAGCAGGACGCGATGGTCATTAGCCTTGAGCTCCTTCAGCAATGCGTCCAGACGAGCGAGCTTGCCAGAGTCTGTGACAAAGCGCGACATCGACGGTGCTTCGATATGCGTGAATCTAGACCTCTCATTGGTGGGATGCGGCAGCTTGTCGCGAATGGTCACGGCGGTGCTTTCTGCCTTGGCCTCCAACAGGGCTTGTTCAGTCGTGCTCGAGATGCCGTAAAGCGCAGACCGTATTAAAGGATTGAAGAAAGTGTTCTGCTTCTCAGCAATGACAGCCTGACTGGCACAGTATAATTCGACTGGAGGCGCGGCAGCAGCGGGCTTGGCACAGCGTTCGATGATGTTGAGCCCTGTCTGTTCGAAGGCAGGTCTTGACACGTTCATGAGGTTATGCATGTAGCCCTCTGTTGTGAGATCGGCCAAATGCTTCCTGTCCTGTCGACCGACGATGTTCAGCATAGAATGCTTTGGCGTCCAGTTGTCGTTATCCTCATCGTAAAGGACATTAAATCGAGCTGCCTTGTTCGGCCTATTCCCGTGTGCGAGAGCCCGCTGGAACAAGTCGCTCTTGGCAATCTTGGACACTTCGCTAACCGACATATCTGAAAAGCGAAGCCACGAATGCCCACTGTCCTGCCAAGCTGACTTCTCTAGCCAATCCGGGGTCCAGATGTTCAACTTAGTTTGCAGCCAATGCTGCACAGAACCAGCTCTGGGATTCTCGGAACCAGGAATATCAAGCCTTCCACCATTGCGGCAGACGAGTCGTGGCAAGCGGTACTCGATCATGTTGCGAGTTGAGTATGCAACCCGCACATTCTGTCCTTCGCGCAGGAATGACCCCGTCTCGGCGAATGCAGTAAAAGAAAACGGTGACCACGTATCGGCGCGCTCAAACAGGTCAGGGTGGTTACAAACCTTTCTGAACTGCATGACAAGGTTCATCAAAGTCGCGCTGTCCTGTTCGTCGCCAACAGCCTTCTCGATTAGGTCCATGATGCTGATCTTGTTTCGCAAGTTGGTGTAGTATGCACGCTGTCTGTATGTGAGGTCACAGAAGACGTCGAGTTCGATCTTGTCACCCAGCTCTTTCTGTACGTGCTTCTTCACACGCCTCAACATGAAGGGCTTCAAGATCATGTGCAGACGCCTCAACTGATCCTCGTTGAGTTTGGTATTACTCTGTGCGTGGCTTTCGATATCCTTCGAGAACCAGTCGCTGAACTCGTCGTGGGAGTCGAACAGAGTTGGCATGATGAAATGCAACAAGGCCCACAGTTCCTGCATGTTGTTCTGGATCGGAGTTCCAGTTAGCAACAGCCTGTTGCGGGAATGGAACCCAAGTAAGCTCTTCCATCTGGAACTCTGGGAAGACTTGATAGCTTGAGCTTCGTCGAGAATCATGTACTGCCAGCGCATCTTCTGGAAATATTGTGCGTCCTGCACGACCAGCTGGTAGGATGTGACCACAACATGGAAGGGCGAGTTACGATCGTACGTAACGTGCTTGCGATCCCAGAACTTACGTAAGACCTTTCGATCCTTTGCTGTACCCCAGTATGGCAGTACGTTGAGATCCGGCACGAATCTTGTGATCTCTTGCTGCCAATTGTGCAACGTCGATGCTGGAGCAATGACCAGGAAAGGTCCCCAGATATTGTATCGTTCTGCAAGATAAGCCATTACTGAGATAGACTGCACTGTCTTTCCGAGACCCATTTCGTCGGCCAGAATACCGTTGATACCCTGCTCGTACAGGTTGACCAGCCAGTTGAGACCCTTGAGTTGGTACTCCTTGAGTGTGCAGCTGAGCAGACCTGGTTGAGGAATCCAGTCTTCCTTGTTCTGCAGTCCGGAGGGATTCTGGAAGTTGAGCTCGCCATCATCCTCGCCTTCGGCAGCCTTGTTGAAGGCCCGCGCTTTGTCTTGCGCTTCTTGGATGGCATGCTGAGCATTTGCCATAGCCGCAGCGTTGAGCGCGCCTTCATCCTCATTGTCGAAATCAAGATCTTCAAAGTTGGTGACTTTAGTCCCGCCCTCTGCAGAATACTTGGACACGTCCATTTCCGGTCCATGGTTCTCTGCAGGCGCACTTGCAGCGGTCTCCGCATCATCTGTTGACCTCTCAATCTCTGCCGTCCTGGCTTTCTTGCCAATGAAATGAGAGTACAGCTCAGTTTGGGAGATAAGGAAATTAAGTTTTCGCTTCTGTCGATTCGCTTCACGGTCGGCCTCAGCTTTCTTTGCGTTCTCAAGCTCCTGTCGTTCAGCGTTCTTTCGAGATTCACGCTCGTCGCGCTCATTTCTCTTCCAGAAGGCCAACATCTCTCGCATTCCACGCTTCGCTCTCGCTTGCATATCCTTAGTGTTTTTGTTTGTACGCATTTGCCATCTACGAGCTTCCTTGGACGCCAGCTGGGCAGTCTTACGGAGATTCGACTGTTTCGTAGAGTAGGATGTCTCCTTAATGCGAACCACCTTCGGAACGTCTTTGCGGGCGATGTCCTTAACAATCTGGTTATAGATGCTGCGGTATGCCGGAGAGTCGTATGATGTGAGAACCACCGGCCCGATATCTTCTGTCTCGCTGCGGCTCCGCAGCATACCCAAGCGTGCTTCCTCACGAGGTGCGATGGACGGCAGGTCGTCGCCTCTGTCGATGGCAGCCTGCCCAGCAGCAGCAGCGTCCTTCTCTGCCTGCTTCTGCTCTTTGCTCTTCTTGAGACGACCTGTGCCACGACCACCTTTGCGTTTCCCACCAGCGAGATCGTCAGAAGCTTGGAAGGAGCTCATGGTTCCGCCCTCCATATTTGGCCCGTTAGGAGTCACATCGCGGATATCTTTCACTGGAGCATTGCCCTGCAGGAGCTGTGAAGTGTTCTTAGCCTTGCGTTCAGCCTTTTGGGCAGCGAGGAGATGCCTCTCCTTCTCCTCTTCGTTGTCCGCCTGGCCAGCCTTGGCCAACGCTTCAGCGCGCTTGGCTTCTTCGTTCTGGATAGTTTTCTCTCGCCGCCTCTTCCGCTGCATATCCTTCTTGCGTTCCTTCTCTTCGGCAATCTCCTGGCTTTGTACCTGCTGCCATGCCTCGCCCTCATGTTCGGCGTTGTACGACTGCTTGGCGTAATCGCGGTGCGCAGCCATTGTGTCGGTGAATTTTCTGAGATGAGCATCTCGACGGCGTTTGCGCTTGCTATCCTCTGTAGCTGCAACGTCTAGAGCGCGCTTCTTGCTGCCCTGGGCGTATAGCTCACGCTCGCGCGACGCACCACCAGCATCCAGCTCGGTCATCTGGGTCGTCTCAATATGGGCCAGGGCAGCTTGAACCTCAGCCTCGTCTGGCAGTGGTAGCTCGCGAGCAGCATACTGCTGTGGTGGCAGCGCACTGCCAACCGGTGGCATGGCTTCGTATGCCCTGTAGCCGTTTGCATGGGGCAAGTCGGCGGGCGCGGGAGAAGGCACAGCTTCTTGCTTGACGAATGTGGGTGGCTTCAATGGGAAAGACTGGGGTTGGGCCGGTTTCGGGGGCTCGCTGTCTGCACCAGAAGACATGATGCTGGAGAGGGACATGGGATCGGCGCGCGGTGGTGCCGGTGGCTGTGGGTGGTCAACGACGCGACCAGACGCGAGGGCATCACTCGCTGCACTCACCTCATCCTTTATCGAGGCTCGCCGCGCGTAGGGCTGTGGGGGCGGCTGGACAGAGCCATGGTTCATTGAGTGATAGACGGTGGGCGAGACGGGTGAGCGCGATACGGTATCCATGCTGGCTGGATACGGCCCTTGCGAGGGCTGGCGCTGCAGAGGCGAGCGGTGTGCGTACTGGACGACGGGCGAGTGGTGAGGGCGCTCGTAGGGGCTGTGTGCCGGGCGCGCGTCGGGGTAGGCGTGTGGGTCGCGGGTCTGCTGGCGGTGGTTGTTAGCTTGAGTTGGCTGCGTGTCGCATCACGGTGCAGTGAAGGGTTGATGGCGATGGTGCCGGGATGACCGGGCTGGGATGTGTACAGTATGCTGCACTGCAGTACGCACCGGTGGAGGATAGCGACTCGGGTGGGGCGCCGCGTCTCGTCCTAGAGGTGCAGGCCCATTGTCCTGCGTCGGGTCGTAGTACGTGTTGCGGTCGCGCGCGTAGAGGGCGGTGTTGATGGACGGCAGCTCGGTGGCGTGTGGGTTGGAATTTGCGGGATGGTGTGGGTGTTGCTGGGCGTGCGGCAAGGGGACGTTGGGGGACTGATGAGGTTGTGGTGGTGGTGCGCTGCTCCCGGTAGGTGCTTGCGTCGGCGAGCCCTGGTGGTAAGCTGTCTCCCCTTGGTGCGCTGCCATCATTCTTTCGCGCGAGTAGCCGTCCATGGTCGCGCAACAACCTCAACAGCACAGCACAGCAAAGCAAAGCAAAGCCTCAGCTCCGATGGCCCTGCTCAATCATCTGCGGAGCACAGCAGAGGCTTCGGCTGGCAGTGCGCGCGGCTGGCCGGTGGACGAAGCTCGACGGGTGGCTGCTCGAGGGCGCGGCGTTGTGCGCGAAAGCGGCCGTGGGCGGTGATGGGCGCGGCGACAGGTTATGGGAGACGGCGACGACGAGGGGACAGCACGGGGGGGTCGTGGAGGGCAGACGAGGGCTGGTGTGGAGGCTCTTGGATCACACGGAACTCCAGTCAGTAAGCTTAGCGTGCGCTTCTCGTTAACAAAGCATGAACCCGAGCATCTTGTGTGAAGATACACGCGCCGCAGCACCACGGCCAATCGATGCACTGCACATGGGCCGAGCAGTGCAGTGGGCTGCAGCCGAGTGTTCACGTCTATTTGCATTATGTAGTGTTCCCCCAATCGTCTCTCTGCACTATGCCTTGGATGCGTTGAGAGCTCCTCGCTGCCCCCAGGGCCTTGCGCCTGCTGATAGTTGTCCGGGGTTTCCTGCGAGCTTCGCCTAGCGTGATTGCCCAAGCTCATGCCAACGCGCAGCCATCACCAATTCATCCAGCGGACACGGCCAGGCCAGCGCGTTCATCTGCGCTCGCCTGCCTCATCCACTGTATCTCCGGCTCCGAGACGAGAGTCCAGCTGGGCAAGCCCCAGAACGGGGTCAACGAGCATTGGGAAGCCGACGCTCATTGGATGACACGATCATGGAAGGCGCGATGACCCGCAATTGGAGCTGCTGCGCTAGTGCTGCGATCCACTTTAATTCTTTTCTTGGCATCAAAAGTTCTCGAACTCTGCCAAAAGTTGCATCTTCGACCAGCATCGCAGCAACAGCAACATCAAACAGATATCGCCATGGCTTCCGTTTACAAGCAAATCTCTGGCAATGACCGTGCCGAGGAGAAGCCTACGGGCGAGAAGAGGAACAAGCAGCGTGTGCTTATTCTGGCATGTTTTGCGCCGCAAATGGACGCTTCAAAGCTAACTTTCTGCAGAGTTCGCGAGGTGTCACATTCCGCCATCGTCATCTGCTCCAGGACTTGTACTCACTGATGTCAGTAATAATCCCAATATTGTTGAGTGTTTGATTCTAATCTTGCGCAGGCCTCATAGCCGCAAGGAGGCAAAGTTCGACTCGAAGACAAAGTTGTATCAGCTGAACGAGATGGCAGGTTAGTCTTGACGAGCTCTCGATCGCGGTGTGGACACCATTGTCTGCGCTTGTTTGGCATGATATGCAAGGTCAAAACGAATACTGACTTGACGCAGAGCTCTACAACTGCAATAACATCCTCTTCTTCGAGGCCAGGAAAGGCAAGGATTTGTACTGCTGGATGAGCAAGCCACCAAATGGACCCACCGTCAAGATGCATCTCCAGAACTTGCACACCATGGAGGAGCTTAACTTCATTGGCAACTGCCTCAAGGGATCCAGGCCGATTCTGTCGTTCGACGCCGGATTTGAGAAGCAGGCCCATCTCCGTGTTATCAAGGAGCTCTTCACCCAAATCTTTGGTGTACCCAAGAACTCCCGCAAGACCAAGCCATTTGTAGACCACGTGATGGGATTCACAGTTGCTGATGGCAAGATCTGGATCCGCGTGTACCAGATCAATGAGTCCGAGACAAGCAAGAAGAAGCCTGTCGATGGAGATGAGATGGATGTTGATGAATTGATCAACAAGAAGAAGGGCAAGAGCGGCGAGTTCGATGTCAGCCTGGTAGAGATTGGCCCCCGTTTCGTTCTTACACCCATCGTCATCCAGGAATCGAGTTTCGGAGGTCCCATTATCTACGAGAACAAGGAGTTCGTTTCGCCCAACCAGATCCGTTCCGACTTGCTCAAGGCAAAGGCTGGCCGATTCAACACGCGCACAGATGCACAGAGAGACTCAAGGAACAGGCGCGCAGAGCTTGGCCTCACATCCCACGGCGGTGTCAAGAAGGCGAAGGACCCGCTCAGCGACCAGGTCCTCTTCGCATAGTGTTTCGATCATGGTCTGGCAAAAGCATGGCGTTTACGGGTTTGCTCATCTTTTACTGGCGCAGGATGTACGGTCACCAGGCTGGGTGGGTGCGCATGAATGTTGCTGTACACCAATATACCCAAAAGAATTCTCATGCATGTGCTGTCCCTCGCTGGGCAGTCATGCTTACTTCCAATGCTTTCGCATAGTCTTCGCTCACACCCGTGACCTGCACTTGCCTAACACCATACAGGGCTCTGAAAGGATCTAACACCGTCTGCGTCTGCGCATAGTGACTCTCGTCTTGCACCCTATGCACCCTTCCACTAGGGAACCGGTGTCTGCTAACATCTCCGTCAATCAAATGCACCTCCACACTTCCCAACTCCTGCACCACGACCAGCAGATCCACGAGCTCACGCACTTTTCCACGTATGCCAGCTGGCAGCCCCCTTCCACCAACGTTATACTTGATCATCCCCGTGTAGTCATCTACACTCTCCACGTTGACCACATATCTCTTCACGCGCATCAGATTTCTCTGGCTAAAATGCTCCAGCCAGTCAAACTGTCTACTGGGTATCAACCCCGCTGCCAGACAATGTCATTGCCTGTCTCGCGCTCGCTCTTCGGAGACGTTTTCTGCATTTTCCATGTTCCATTGCTGGACGCAGCCTGTCGCACAAACGTGAGGTTGTATTCAGCGCGCGGAACGGCGCCGGCACCGTATTGGAGACGAGGCACGACGTGGCGGGTATGGGGAAGGACGGAGGAGTAGATCTGGCGGCGCAGCTCAAGGGGGAGACGAAGGAGCGGCGAGACTTCGTTCGGGGAGGTTGCCAAAGACTGCATTTTGCTGAAATGTTTTCAGAAATCTTGTCAGACCATGGGATATGCCTGCTTTGTCGCGCTGTTATCACGCATCTACGCTGGAACTGACGCCATGAAGCGCGGAGGAGCCACTGCCCGCCGATTGGCCAGCCCAGAATCTGGGGTCGTGTTATCTACACCACCACTCGCGATGACTCCCTTTCTCCTCAACCACCAACATGATGCCCATTGCGACTGATAGCCTGTCTAGGCTTGCAATTGCATCCGAGATGTTTGAACAGCGTGGCACATTTCCTACTTATAGCCCCAACGGAGGGGTCTTCGTCTCTTGAGTCCAGCAAGCTTCCCCGGATTGAGGTCAACAACAGCTTCGATCTGATCAAATTATATCATTATTCAAGCAACGAAGTCCTAGGCGAGGTTATCTGCGACGTACGATAACTGGCCAAAACACGGTTTCACAACCATTGAGCTCAAGTCTCATTACATCACTCCCAAGCTCTCGCCATCGACACATAGTCACCATGCTGTTCGAGGACCTAGCAACCGAACTGGTAATCCAGATCTTGCTTTCATGCAACTCGATCAACGACGTCCTCGCCCTATCAACAACCTGTCGCCGCTTCCGCAACATATCACTCTCCTCCCAACGCCTCGCCATCCTCGAGCACGCCGCAGAAGTCCAATACGGCCCACTCCTCGACCTCACTCAGCTACTCACCCACAACTCCAGCCAGCCGGCTCACATCATCCGCTCCGTCCCCTTCTCGCTCGCCCTCCTTAAGCAAATCGTACACGCTGGCCGCGTCGCCGAGAAATGGTGCGACATCTACCCCTTCAAGAAATGGAAGCACAATTACGAGTCCCGCCGCCTGCTCACCCCAACGGAACGCCACCGCCTCCGCCGCGCCATCTATCGCACCTGGCTGTACTCCCGCGCCTTCCACAACGCCTCCCACCCGCGCGAATCGCGTGTCACACGGCCCGTAATCCAAAAGCGCGCTGCGCTGCTCCACAACTGGCCAACCGCCGCCCTCGCCGAGATCGCAGACTTCAGCGCCATCATGCGCGAGCTAGTCCAGAACACCATATGCCCCAGCAACGGCACCATCGCGCGCAAGTTCAAGAAACGGCACCCTTCCTCCGACCAAACACTGCTCTTCAACATCCACCTCAACTACCCGCCCCCCTCTCCCTCCCCAGCAGCATACAACCCCTTCACAAACCAGACTCCCGCTACCAACCTGTGGTCCCATTTCTCCTCCACCCCGTCCTACACCAGCCGCTACGCCGCACCTGCGCATAAGTATGCGCTGCATCCGGCGCATGATGTTGGGGCTGAGGGATGGGGGGATGATATCAGCCACTACTACGTGATTGAGGATTACATGAAGTTGGACCCGGAGCAGGTGCTGTGGCTGAAGGAGCACGCGCCGTTGAAGGGGATGGTGGAGGGGTATGTAAGGTTGCTTGGGTCGTGGTTTGAGAATAACGGGGCGACGCTGGGGCAGACGCTGGATTGGGTGCTGGATGAGCGGGGGGAGTCGGTGGTTGAGTTTGCAGAGGCGATTGCGGAGGGTAGGATGGGGGTTGCGGTGGGGGAGGGTGAGGTGGCGGGGTGATTGGGACGGGGGCGTGACGTGAGGATTTGTGTGTAATGGCTAGCAATGTTGATCATGGCTGGCAGGACGACGACAGCCTCTGCGCGAAGATACATTTATGATACAGTAAATAGCTTCCCACTTCCCAAACATCAGAGTCCATTGTCTTGTCCCAATACACGCCAGGCCCTGCGCCGTCTACTGCCCTGGTTTTCTCGGTCCCCTCCTCCGTGCCGCATCTTCCAGTCCGACTGGGTCATGTTGCCTTATATGAAACCCCGGAATCTTCTTGATCACCAGCCGCTTCCCGCGCTGTTTCCCTTCATGTGCTGTTTCCGCACCCCCTTCAGTTCTGTGGGTGGGCTGCTCAGAGAGCGAAGGGACCGCCTGCGCTGCTTGCTGGTCCTCCCCCGGGGATTGCGTGACTGGACTCGACTGAGCGCTCTCCCCTTGAACTGGCGCGCGATCGACTTCATTCTTATTGATAAGAGGTGAAATACTCTGGAAGTAAAGATAGCTCAGCTTGTCTCCGACCTGGCGCAGGCGCCATCGTCTCCCATATACGCCGAGCGGGGCGGCTGTTCCGTCACGCATCTGGTTGTTGGCGCTTGAGGAAGACTTTGAGGAGCGTTCGGGCTTATACGCTGCCCAGGCCACAAGAGGGGAGGATCTGTGGTACAGGTACGCCAGAGGCCGTGCTTCCTGTGCTCTCTTTGCCTCTTTCTTCAGGTGGCTGACCGTCTTGACATCTTCGTGGACAACGTTGCTCTGGAACGAAGCAACGCGGTTAACGCAGCGCACGACCGCCTTGACAGCCATACCGCCAGTCGGACCCTCGATCCAAACATCCCATAGGCTTTCTGTGTCCGTCCGCTTCTTGTTCTTCACGCATAGGCGCATTTTCTCATCGCAGTAGAGTGGAGCCAGATTGCGGTATTCGATGCTCTCAACTCTTTCGCGTCTGTTGGCAGACGTTACGTTCTGAAGATGTTTTCTCAACGACAGAAGCATCATCGTCAGTGTGAGCGGACCATGCACGAGCAGGTGGCGGTGGCCCTCAACGTCTCGAGCATAGGCGGTATCGAGGTGCAAGAGATGGGCGTTGTATGTGATGGCAGAATATCGGAAAAGCAGAGCGCGGTCTGGTCTGAGTGAATGTGAGAAGTCTGGTTCGCTAGGAGCTGAAGCATGTTAGTGGGCGCATAAGTAAAGTCATAGTAATCGTACCCTTGAGATATCTGGGTTCCAGCAGCTCGCCAGCTTGTATGGATTTGAGCTCCGCTGCAGATTTCGCTTTGATAAACACTAGGTTGCGCTCCTCCTTTATCAACACTTTGTCCCATTCGTCCCTGGTGTGCCCCTCCAAGAAGCCATGTACGTCTTCTGCTTGATCTTCTGCTTGGCCTTTGCTTTCCACTTTGTCTGTGCCAGCAGCAATGCGTACGCCATTACCGGTGAAGCTCCGCTCCACGGTTACGATGATCTTGGCCTCGTCATCAACTCCTTGCAAGCGGACATCCTTTATGCGCTCCACGCATGATACCCTCTGCAGCATCGTGAACGGCGTCTCGAACTGCAGCTTCAGCCTAGGGTTGAGCCTGACAGCTCCCCCAGCCCACACGCGCCGCACCCATGGCTCGCCTGGGCTATGCAGAGTATCCGTTCCATCGGCCAAGATTTCTGACGATCTCACTCGGGCATTGCAGCGTGTCAAAAAATCGAACAAGGGAACCGGCGTGGAGTCCGAAGAGCGATTGTTGAAGGTTCCTCTGGTGTGGAAGTCTATTAATGCTGTTCGAAGCTCGGTAGAGTGTTTGTGCTCAAGTTCTTCGTCAGTCTGGTGCGGTCTACGGTTCAGCAGCTCGGTGCGCAAGTCTCGAAACCACTTGGGGTCGTGCGTCGCATACGAAGCATAGCAGCACACACCTCGCCGTCGCCGTATGGTGCGATACGTCGATGTGCTGACTGTGCGCTGTGGGCACCGCGCAAGGAGCGACATTGAGTGGAAAGAACATGCATCTGAATGTCAGTCCGGAGCTTCTTGCGGCGCTTGGCGCTAAGCCTATCATGACGCACACCGCGGAAGTGCTGCTGTCTCCGCAACTCTTTCATGATGACTACGTGCAAGGTACACTAATATGCTTTCGAAGTTCTGGGCCACTTTGCTCCACTGAAGGTCTGTTTGTAACCTTGTTGTTTACATCATGTGGCGGTGAGCTGGCTGTTCTTGGCAGGTTGCTCTCACTTGTTGCCAGCCTGCGCAATCCACAGTTGGTCATGGAAGAACAATTTACCATACTATCCGCGAATAATTCTTAGAGATTACTGTTGTGATATCAGCTCTGACAGCACATGGTCGCAGTGACAGGATAGCTTGCTGCGTACTCTGCTACCGATTGCTGCCTTCACTCGGGTACCTATAACAAACCATCGCTCTGACATTGACCGCTGCCATCGATACTGCGAGAGTGCAGGAATGGAAGTCCTCTAAATTCACATGCAACTCACTTGTCTCGCCGTCGCACGCAGAAATCACTTGTGGCCTACAATCACGACTCAGCACCTGCAAACATGGCGAGCGATATAGAACTCCTCGACTGTCCGCTCTGCGACTTCGCAGTCCTGCCGGCCGATGAATATGCCCTTCAGCTGCATTTTGAGCAAGAACATACCGAAGATAGTCCCTTCGTTATCAAGGACGACCCCGACCGGCCTTCTTCATTTGCATCCTCTTCCAACTGCAAGCACGCCCAAGATACGACTTCCTCAGACGACGACGAAAAGACAGTCGCGTGTCCGGAGCCTGACTGTGGCGAGCTGATCTTACTCGGAGATTTGAACGACCACCTTGATCTTCACGCCGCAGAATCCTTATCATTCGACGAAACAGCCAGAAAGTATCGCTCACATCATTCATCCAGCAACATGCAGAAGTCGGCCGCTACACGCCATTCCCATAAGCGATCTACCAAGTTCGCCAGCTCAGACTATCGACACGACACAGAGTCCTTGGACGACTCAAAGTCCAGTATCAGCAATGGCAAGCTGAAGAAGAGGCATCGACGGGAGAGAAGGGGCACAGATAGCAGCGAGAAAAGCACACTGGCCAGAAGTATCTTGACGTTCAATCCGTTCAAGTCGGACAATCCTGTGAAGCCGCCCAAGAAGAGTGCGCGTCTTGGTGTAAGTTCGATCGATGGTCTATTGCATCTAGTGCTAACAGTTGTAGAAATCGGAGCTCGGTCCCTATGCTTGGGAGGAACACATGCCCAATTGGCTTCACAGCCAACTTGAGGCCGGACCAAAGATCACTGTTGTGAATCGTATTGGACGTGATGGTCGACTCATCAAGCAGGAACAAGTGCAGAACGAAACGCCAGGCATCCTTCCTATCCTCGCACAGCTTTCCGCTTTGGACCGCACCGTTAAAGAGGCATACTATTGTCACCCGTCTACGCTTCATATAGGCAAGACCCCTAAGGAGGGGAGCTTCTGCGGATACAGGAACATCCAGATGCTCATATCTTATATCCAGGGCGCTAAAGCGCAAGGTCACGAAGAATTTTCCGGTCGAATGCCTGGGATTCTGACCATACAGGATCTCATCGAGAAGGCGTGGGATCGAGGCATCAATCATGTCGGAAGGGTTCAGACAGGCGGTATCAGAGATACCAGGAAGTATATTGGTACTCCAGAGGTGCGTTTGTCGGCTCACCTGGACAGGACAACTCACTGACAGTCATACAGGCCCAGGCACTGTTTTTACATACCGAGATTGATTGTGCCGTTGAGATGTTCAGCGACCAAGACACCTCCCACGGTAAGGTCCAGGCTCATGACTTGCTTCTGCTTGCTGTGGAACGATACTTTGCGCAGGCGGCGGTCAGTGACGGCTCAAGCGTACACAAGACCCTCCTTCCGCCAATCTATCTTCAGCGACCCGGTCATTCGATAACTGTCGTTGGTTTCGAACGTCGCAGCGACAGTTATTGCAATCTCGTCGTGCTTGACCCTGTTTACTCGACAAGCCCAGCTATGCATAAGTTGATAGGCCGGAAGAACATCAGAAGCGCACGACCTGAAGTCATGCACGCATACCGAAGAGGGCCATCACATCTCAGAAAGTTTGCTGCTTTTGAGATACTGATGTGAGTATCGCAGCGTCTGGCTAAGGGATTGTACTGATTATAGCAGGCTCACTGCAACACCGCCTCTATTCCCCGCTTGGGATGTATGAACCATCCGATTACCCTTCCAGTGTCACAATACTCGCCATACATCCACACAAGAATCAATTTCCCCTCGTACCGACTTTTGCTGAGTTGATTGTCCCTAGGTATTGCGCCAGTTTCCAGATTGCAGCTACCTGTACGCCTTCTTCCGTGCTCGAACCCTTGGATACGACGTCTATCCGGAAGACTACTTTCTCCGTAACTTTCCCTGGCATCAATACGGAGGTCTCTGGATAGTCAACGAAGCGCGATTTGCCCGAGCAGAGCCAGTGAGGGCACTCACCGCCCAGGCTCTACGACGTATTACTGGTGTGGGATCATCACCTCCAGACAGTGACAGCGGCAGCCCAAGCACTTTACTCGCATGCAAAAGTTTTAGTCACCAACCTCCTGTATCTGCAGAGCCACAGCATAGCTTTTGCGATGTACATGCCACATCCCCAGCATTTCCTAATCCTACAGACGAAAGTTACTTAGCGAACGAATGGGTTGATCAGCAAAGCGTTGTCGAAGTAGAAGTGCAAAACGCCACACCTTTTCAGCCCGAGATAGCTCGCCCAAATTTGACCCTCTTGACGGACGTAAGTCGAAGATACCCTGGTTTTCCAACCCCACTCTCCCCAACCTCGAGCGCGAAAGAGATGTACCCAACACCGATATCAAACTCTGGGGGCAGAACTGCCACGCCTCGTCTTCAGGGTTCAATTGTCTATCCTGACAGTCTTATGAGCCTTGACGGTTCCGGTACATGCGCTCCGTCATCCTGCCGTACGTCTTACAGCCGCGATATTCATGCTGAGCCGATGGGCAATATTGAAAGCGTTCTCGCTCGCAGCAACAGCAGAAACTCAACTCATACAAGCATGTATTCGCCATCCGTTGGTTCACTCAGTCCAAGAAGCTCCGCGAGTACGCAACAAGCGCTGTCGCCTCGTGTGAGCATGCTGCGGCATACGACCACGCAGCAGGCCTTTCGCGATTCGTTCGGACCAGACGTGGCGGCTACCTCAAAGCCAGAGCGCGTGTTCGATGCGTGTAAGATGCGCCGCGACAGCTTCATCAGTCCTATTTCGATGAGGTCACAGTCCGTACACTCATCCTCACCTCGTTCATACCAACAGCAAGCTGCATCGCCTGCGCTTCCATGCATCCAAATCGCCAACGGCACAGAGTTCGAAACAGAGTCCCCTATTTCACCCACTGGCACCATGCTCTCATACGCTTCCAACCGTGCTGTGGATTCGGGGCTGCTAGCGGTCCCAGCTCTCAGCGAGCCCCAGGTCGCGGAGTATCGCTTCTGGGTTCCTTGTGGGCGCCGTGTTTGTGGTTTCGGGTGCGGAGGCGTGCAGGAGGGTGAGAGCGCGGCTGCGAAGAGGCTGTTCAGGGAGGTGGAGAGTGTCACGGAACAGCAGGACGAGAGTGAAGAAAACGTTCACCAGGGCGAAGATGATCAGTTCGATCAAACGGCACCAGTCGTGGCTGAAGAGCAAGCAAGGTACAACTGTCCCAGTACGAGCTTCACCAAACCGATCGACGAATGGAGGAGATTCTTGGTGAATAAGGAGAGGGATGTGAGTGTTGCGAAGTTCTGATATGGGTGAAGAGAGCGCCTGAAACGGAGAAGTTTTGGCATAGTTACGACGCTACGACACTTGCGATGATTGACCACGAAGGAAGTGGATTGGAGAGTTTTGGGGCGTTGGATTCATCACAAATATACAGTCGCTAATGGAGTTGCATTCGAGAATACAGTCTCAAACCAGAAAGGGTATCGATTTTCAATGACGCCTGATAATGCACCTCATGACACACACACGCCGCTATGTTACAAGCTTTTAAGACAAAATCAATCGCTATCGTCGTCACTGCCATAACCTGCCAATAGGGGACCTGACGGTGCTGGCCGCTTGTTCGATGAACTGGCAGTGTACCCCTTCAACGCTGCGAGTGTCGACCCAGACAATATCCCAGATCCGCTGGCTTGTGCGTTCTGTTGCGGGACGAGCGCGCTGTACTCATCCTCTTCGTCTCCGCCGGCTTCAATCATCTTCCTCTCTTCCATACCTCCGGATTCAAGCTGCTTCGCTTGCTCCCAATCGCCCTTCTCCTTCGCATACCAGACATCATCTGGTGCCTCGTAGCCCTGCAGACCAAAGCTCCCCTCGACCTTCCGCCGCTTCTTCTGCTCCGGATCCCGCCCTTCGATCTCAGCAACGTACGCTGCAGGCAAAGCCTTGCGGATGGCTTCTGCAGCCTGCTCCTCGATTCTGTGAGCCTCGCGCTTTGCGGCTGCGGGGTTCGGGTCCACGGTTGCCCAGCGCACGTTCAGGATCTCGTCGTGGTCGAGGCTCTGGTGCGCCATTGCTTCTTTTGCGAATTGGCTGTTCGCTTCGTTCATGTACGTGACGAATGCGACGCCGCGCGCCGTGAGGACGCGTGTGCGCTCCACCTGACCCCATTCCTGGAAGTGGCGGGCGACGATTTCCTCGATGTCGTCGGTGACGTGGATGCGGCCGATGTACAGAGTGCGGTTCTGGCGCTGGAAGGAGCCAACGCCGCCCATGTCGTCGCGGTAGTCGCTGTGCTTGTCGCGCCCGAAGCAGTCGATGTTAGACGGGAAGATGTCCGTCACGGTGGGCAGGCGGTGCAGGTACTCGCAGTCCACGCCCTTGGGGCAGATCCCGCGCGCGAAGAAGAGGCAGAAGTATGCGCCGGGGGTTTTGTCGGCTTTTGTGTAGCCACTGTCCTTGGCGACGTTGCAGCGCCCTTGCGCTTTGGTTTTCGAGAGGTACTTGTCTTCGCGGTCGCCGCCTGACCATTTGTTGTACCAGATGTTGAAGATTGTGCCTGTGGGGGGCGGCGCGTCGGTTTTGAAGGTTGCTGGGTCGACTTGCGGGCGGGCTGGGCGCCGTTTGCGGCGGATGATCTTTTTGACTTTCTTGCCGTCGGCGTTGGTGGTGATTATGGTTTGCTCGGTTGTCATGGGCGCGAGGTCGGTGGAGGTGGGGGTTGATGTGGTAAGCGCTGTTTCGGGGTCTGTGGCGGCTGGCGCTGTCTGCGCAGGTGGTGATTGTACTTCCGCCATGGTGTGTTGGTGCTGTCGTGACGTGTGATTGTGTGGAGGAAGTCGAGGCTTCGAGATGCAGTTGCGCGCCTCTCACTTTCCTAGCGCGAGTCGTTGTTGCAGGGATATAATCGCTCACGTGACCGTCTCCTCTGACGTGTGGACGTACCTACCAGCCTTCGAGTGTTTGGTCTATCGTCGACTATCAACAGCTTGCACTGATGGAGCTTTTCTTCGTTTGCCTTGAAATCCTGCTTATAATTTGGTTCGTTCTCGTCTGGAGTCAATGGACCCGTGATGCCTGCTACAAGAGAGCTACGAGACATAGACCGCGGTACAGGTTCAAGGCTTGGATCCCTCCTTACGGCACTCACAGCCTCACCGGAGAATCTAAAAACAGCCTGATTTTTGTTGCGGTGCAGGAGGAATGCAACTAGGCTGTACATTGTGCAGTGCCAAGTGCTAAGCCATTACAAAGTGGGGCCGCTTTTGGATATCGCGCGAATGGGAAGAAGAGAAGACCCTCTTGCTCTGCTACAACGACTCCACAACATGGTGTGCTACAGTCAGACAACTTTCCGTCATGCGTCAACACGGATTGAAGTACTTGGGCTTATGCCCCAGCCTGAGGGCATGCTCTTCCATCTTTGAGTCCACTCTTCAATATGTCGTTCGGTCCTTACAATCGCGAATTCAGTGACTCGATTGAGTACAGTCCAGTCAGCAATGAGCACACCCATGATGACCCAGTAAGACGTTTTGAGCCAAGTCCCATAGACCATAGTCCCAGAACAAGTCCGGTGACTAGACAGTGTAGTCGCTCTGACAATGGGAGACCATTTGATGACAACTCAACAAATGCGCACGTTAAGCAGAACGCAGTACCTCCAAGCAACCAGAAGTCTGTTGGCTATAAGGGACCTGACATTGTAGGGTGGCCTGCAACACCTCGAAAGATCAACGGTTTATCGGTGCCACTGTTTCTTGGAGACGTTGCACTCGTCTTGTTTCCTATCGCTTTCATAGGTTTGTTATTACGGTATACTTTGCGGGCGTATTTTCACTGACATCCTTGCAGTGCTGGGCATTTCCGCTTGGATACTCAATGGGAAACAGCTCTCCAAAGCTGGATCCGCGGTCGAAAGCGCCATGAACCTCGGTCCAACCATCTATCCTCTCGCTTTCGCCGCGATCGGAAGTCGGTGTCTTCGAAACATTGCTGTTCATCTTGCAGAACGTGGCACTACCATAGCGGTTCGTTTCATCGAATGCAGTCACTACAATTTCTGATCATACGCCAGGTACTCGAGCAGCTTCTAGGTAGTCAGAGTCTTGTATCCGCCATTGGCACCGCATTCACGCTTCGATGCTACAGCCTACTCTCCTTCAGCGTTCTCTTACTTTGGGTTCT
Organism: Curvularia kusanoi; assembly: GCA_011058905.1. NCBI lineage: Eukaryota > Fungi > Ascomycota > Dothideomycetes > Pleosporales > Pleosporaceae > Curvularia > Curvularia kusanoi. The sequence continues at coordinate 44,249 of SWKU01000017.1, read as the reverse complement.
ATCACCCTTGGGCGGACAAAGCTCGCTACGGCTCCTTCACCAAGCAAATTCTACACTCATAGATACACACACGGTGTACTACTCCGATCACGACGCTCCGATCAACCCGGACGAGACAACGCAATGGCTGAATATTGTGCCTGCTGTTCTTTATGCAAGCCTTGCGTCATCGCAAGAGGCGAAAGACCTACCTGTCGACCTTTGGTCTCATCCAAAAGTACCCAGGCTTGATGCAATCGAACAACTTGCTCGGGATTCCTCGATGCATGAAAGCAGTTGGATCGATTTGAATACCACAGCACATCAAAAATACTCATCGTGGGCTGGCATCAACGTCCAGAACCTGAACAAGACAGGTACTACTGAATTCCAAGTCAAATACAACTACCTTTACGTCGATTGCGAAGTCCTCTTTCGCGGCACAACAGAAGATGTATGGAAGGACATGATGTCTGCCAATCTCACGATGTATCCTCAGGTGCCCACCCGAAAAGACGACGGGTACATGGAAAACGACTTTTTATTTGAGATCAATGAAGGCGTCGCCCCAGGGCTCTCAATATTCCTACAGGTGGCGCAGCCATCAAACAGTTCGAACAAATTCAGAAACGATACCGCACACGCGGGATTCGAGACTATCCACGAGCCTGTGAGTTTCCTCTACGGTGCTTCATATTTGGGTAGCGACAAGTACTACGGAGACTCGGATGTTTTCCTCGTTCATACCTGTACCCCTCGCTTTGTAGCGTTAGACGCACGCATTCGCTGTCAAGGTGGTGACTGCAATGCGACCCAATTGCGTTATGTTCCTGGCCCTTCCAGAGCAACCCTTGCAGCGTCTTGTGACTCTGTGTATCGGCTTGGCTGTTGGCAGCTAAGCACAAGCGCACTGTTTCAGTTCATTCACTGGCTCCCGCCAGTATTGGAGCCAATGCTAGATATCGGTACCAACCCGTTCGATGACTGGATTGCGGGGAGTAATATCACCTTCCGTGGCCCAGTAAACCGATTGGAGGACACACTTCGTTCCGCAGATGGTATCTCTGATAACGTCATTTCAGAGCGCCTCACGACAATCATAAATACATTCTACCAAGCTACAGCCTGGGGCCCCCAGATCACACGCTCCAAGCCTTTTGAAGTTCCGCGGTACAATTTCGAAGACGGGAACGACACGATATCTGCCTTCACACCGGAACAATGGATGAATATTACGGAGGCTGTATCCTCAGTACTGATCCCCACCTACAAGGCAGACGTTGGCTGGATAGTAACACTGCTTCTAATCACAATTATCCTGCTTCTCCTTGGTGTCCTCAACATCATCATCTCTTTCTTGACCGTCGCTCCAGATCTGTTCTACTACGCGTCTTCTCTGGTGCGCGAGAACCCGTACACTGATACACCAGACGGTGGAACAGGTTTGGATGGCGCTGAACGCAGCCGGTTACTTAGATCGATGAAAGTCCAGATCGCTGATGTAAGCCCGGAACATAAGGTCGGATATGTAGTGCTGAAGAGCTTGGGCGACGACGACGACTTCAGTACAGGAAGATTGAAGAAGAACCGGCTTTATTGGTAGTGAGGACTGGGAATGAGTCTTACGATGTATATGACAATTTATTTCAACTTGGCAACGAATGCCGCTGCTCGCGATCAATTCACAACTCACTGGTCGTCAGCTTTTGTCACGGTTTATCCTATGTCATGTGCTTTGCGATTCTTGCGATTGTTCGCATAATATGCTTGCCAAATTTCACAAAGCTTCCAGGGCTCCAAGCTGATCTCTGCGCAAAATCCTCAATCATCTTCTTTTTCTGGGTCGGGTTTCAATTACATCGAAAAGACCGTTTAACATTAAAATTATTCGCAGGCTATGCATCATATCTAAACTCCAAATAAATAAATCCAAACTCCCGACTCCACGCTGCTAACCACTTCTCATTACACACTCTAAACGAAACCTCCCCTATTTCGCAGCAAACCTACTCTTGGCCCTCAACTTCTCCCCAAAGAAATACAACACATACACGCCCGCACTACACCCCACCGTCAGCCCCGCCAGCAGCGTAATACCTTTATCCACGCCCAGATTATGAAACATGGGATAGCTAAAGTGAATGCTCCCCGCCGCCAGCGCACTCCGGGTGAAATCGTTGCCAGCAAACAGACTCGCCGCATACTGGGGGTAGCTCAGAGGGAGGTAGAGAAAAATGCACTGGATGATCAGAAAGATACCGATGGTGGTGATGACGATACCAATGCAAGACACCATCCAGTGAATATCCTCCCGTGCGGTCCAGCCAAACAAAAACAACCCCACGGGCACGAAGAAGGTCACAACAAGCGCGGGAACGAGTCTGCGCTCGGGGGCGCCAAGGCCATGCTTAACGATAGCCGGATTCACGCGCGTGTAGATGTAGGTCCAGTACCAAGCCAGGGAGATGATAACGCCGATGGTGACGCTGAGGAAGGTAAGCCCCATCTCGCCGAGATTGAACCCGTAGACGCCCTCGTATACGAGCGGGAAGGCCTCGAAGAAGGAGTAGAAAATGCCGTAGATAATCGCCGTGTAGACGGCGGTGAACGCGATGCTGGGGTCTAGCAGCATGAGCTGGAAAGGGCGCCAGAGGGCTTCAGACGCGATGGCCGAGGGGGTGAGGTTCGCTTGGTCGATCTCGCTCTGCGACCTCAGCGAGGTGTTGCCGGTGAGGGCGCGCAGGCGCTGGGCGCGGCGGAGCAGGATGGTGGCGGAGGAGGTCTCGGGGAGGAGGAAGAAGAGGGAGAGGAAGATGGGCCCGTTGAGCCAGAGCATTTCCCAGAGCGACCAACGCCAGTTCATCGCGCTGACGCTGAACCCGCTGATTATCGGGCCTAGTGACGGGCCACATGTGGCGGCCAGCGCCCACAGGGACAAAACATATGGGAGCTCCAGGAGCGAGTACATGTCTTGCAGGGTTGCCCCGCCGGTGGCTAGACAGGGGGATCCGAAGAAGCCTTGGAGGAAGCGGAGAGCGATGAGAGTGGAGAAGTCCTGTGTGAGCGCAGTGGGGACGAGGAGCACGACGAAGATGGCGTACGAGATTATGTAGGGTGGGTTGCGCCCGATGAAGGGGATCTCGCTCAGCGGCGAGAAGAGCAGCGGACCAATCCCATATGCAAGCACGTACATCGACAGGCCCATCGACGCCGCGCCGATCTCGACGCCAAACCGCTGCATCACGCCCGGGATGCTGGGCGAGTAGATTGCCGAGCCCATGTACACACCCATGGTGTACAGTAGGATCTGAAGCAGGACTATGAGTTTCTTGCCGAACAGCCAGTTCTGCGGGTTCTCGGGGTCATCGGTCGTATACCAGTCTACGAGGATAGTCCCGTCGTCCCGGGTCTCGGGGAAGATGGGCCGGCTGGGTCCTCGCTCGACGGTGGCCAGGCTGAATTGCTGTTCGAGGTCGGCATGCGAGATGGACTTGGCGAGTGCTGTTCTGGTGCCGACTCTAGAGATCTGTGTGCGTGCTGTGTGGGCTGTGCGAATGGTCTGGAGCTTCTCGAGATCGGAGATGGCTTCGTCTTCGCTATGTGTATCGACTTGCTGGAGATCGCCGGTCATAGCATCGGGCTGGACGGCTTCCTCTACAGCTGGGCCTTCTGAGTCTGTGCTGGGACGAGAGGAGCTTGTGCCGCTGTCTAGTTGTTTTGTTTCGCGTCGTGTGTATGCTGCTGGGATCTGGAAGTCTGCACGCTCCTCCGGGTATTGGAAGACGCGGTTATTAGTGATGTAGCGGACAAGCTGCCCGAAAGGCGCGTCTCGGATGAGAGCCGACATGTCGTTGTATCGACTGGATGTAGGCACGATTTTCCGCAGACGGGTATATAGTATTTGGTATGCTGGTTGCTTCAAGGTGCGAACGAAGATGGTGTACGACCACAAGGTATCTGAATGCTGATATTCGTGAAGAAGCTGTTGATGAACAACTATCCCAAGAAACACGCCCATACTTATCCTCCCATCTCCTGCACCTTTACAAAACACTGGACGAACCTCTACGGGCAACGACTCATCTGTCAGCAAGCATCTCACAAAGCAGTCCCGGAGTTACAAACGCAAAACCCTAGGGCAGGGCTGAAACAAACGAATGGACAAACATCATTGGTCGAGCCCCTGAAACCCCGTCTACCAAACCCTGTTACAAAAAACCCAACAGTTGAGCACGCAAAATGTTAGAAGCGGAGGGAATCAGTGACACTCAAGTTGCTCTGTCAGCTCCGCTTCGCTAGCCAATCAACATTGCAGCGCCATGGCTTGGCTTTTGACTCAGTTGCTGTGACGGGTTAGTGCGTGCCCTGAATGGGGAAAGTCGCTGGGTTGCTTTTAAATCCATGGTGGAAGTCCGTCTGCTACGTCATGCAGCTGCTTATTCAGACCGTGGAGCTGCGGAGGTAGCATTTCGTCCGTACAATGGATACGTCGAATGCTACAGATTCGGTCAGAAGCGCAACCATTATGAAGAGCTAGAGACTCCACCAGCTGTCAATAGAGCGAATACTGCAGAGTCGAAGAACTTACGAATCGGAGTGTATGCTAATCCCGTCAGAGATCAGACGATGCAAACAAGGTGGATACTTTCACCGACTCCGAGAATGCTGAACGATCAAGACTCCCTCTCCCGCTGCTCGCCTATCTCACTCCCGCCTACGGAGAACGATACAATTCTGATCCATTCAACGAACCATAACAGAACGCTCCAGCCACCATAACAGATGTTTTTCTTTTCTGTAAACGTTGCGACAGGCAAGAACTGCGTGTAGCTGTTCTCTGCTTCATCAACTCACATAGCCATCACTTCATCGAATTACAATCACACCCGCTCGCTCTCAAAAACAGCCCGCCATACCCCCCCTCCCCCATCACTATAGGAGCACTATATTATCCCCTCATCCAGACCGTGGAGCTTTGGAGCCACTTCTCCGTCCATCCAACGCATACTCATTCTCCACAAAAAGGGACCAAAGCCGAACAGAACCAGCATTGACATCGTATTCGCATGCAGTAGACGCCACAAATAGAACCCACTTGAACCAACGGACGTCGGCCAGCGTGCTTGGGCAGGTGCGAGATAGCTCAATGCGGCAACATTCTTTCATTCCATAAAAGCCTTTTATATACTCGTTGCCTTGCGGGCACACCCAGCTCGACGGCTCTCAGTCTGAGTCGTAGCTTGATTTGATATAATACATCCCATCGCTGTGTTTGGGGGTATCTCGATGCCGTGGAAAAAAGAAAGGAAAAAAACGCCTTGCAATGCAGAAACTCCTCCCAAGTGCAATAGATAAAGGAAGTTGATATGTTTTTCTTTTCTTTTGGAATGTGGACGAGAATGTTGATAAGAAGTCGGAAACTATGGCTCAGAGAGGTTGTGTGATGCTGAAGCTGGGTGTGTATGTCTTCTCTATGGCCGTCTGCGTTTCGAGTCGCCATGCGGCTGGTCCGCAGGATCACGAATGCGCTTTCGACCATCGTCTCCTGCGCCGCTGCTGCCGCCGTTGCCACCACCACCACCACCACCGCCTCTGCTGCGTCGGTCGCGCTCTTCGCGTCCCGAGCCGGAAGGCCGCCCGTCGTCGCGCGAGCTGCGGTGGGGCTTGCCCTCACGAGACTCGCGGGGCTCGCGGTTTTCGCGACTGGATCGCTCTCCTCCGCCTTCACGGCTGGAGCGTTCGCCTTCTCGCTCGCCGTGTCTTCGGCTGCTCTCCCTTTCGCTACCTCGCTTCTCTCGACGTTCTGCCCGCTCTGGGTCTTGGCCATTCTCGCTCCTCTGACTCGCTCCGTTACGACTGCTGCGCTCATCCGAGCGCTTGTCGTGGTCTCTGTCGCGCCCAGATCGCTCTTCACGCCTGCCCTCTCCGCGCCGACTGCGTGACTCGGATCGCTCGTGTGGTTCACCGCCCGTCTGGCCTGGAGGACCGGACCTCTCACTCCTGGAGTGCTGGCCATCTGCACGGGAATTGGGAGTTGCCGCATGCTGTGGTGGTGGCATTGGGCTGTCTTGTCCGTCGCTTGGTCCATTAGCACGATTAGCACCGCGACCACGCACAGTGACTGGGGGTGTCGTGCCCTGATTCGGTGCACTCCATTCTGTTGGTGAAGGCGCGTTCTGGTTCAAGACGTTGTTGATGGACCTCAGGGCGCTCGGATTGCGCTGTGACCGTTCGTTGTTGAAGGCAGGACCGGTTGGTGGCCCTCTGCCACCTGGCGATGGCAAAGAACCTTGAGGGAGTCTGCCACCGCGAGGCCCACTTGGTGCGCCGGACATGTCTGCTTGTATGGGCGGGACATTAGGCCTGCCACCGCCGAAAAGCGCTTGCTGTCGACTGGGATGCACACCCGGAGCATTCGGTCCCGATGCTGCTGGGCCTGACGGCGTGCTTGCTGACGCTTGCTGAGATGACGTCTCGCGACGATCGTCTGGATAGATTAGCCAAGATCAGATTGCAAACGAGAACGACTACTTACTACGTGGCCCAGACGGAGTTGACTCAGAAGGCGCATTAAGCCTACCGTAGTTGGGATCCTGTGCTTGGCTGTGCGATTGACGCGAAGACTGAGAAGGTTGGAACATTTCGCGGGATCCTCGCGAGGAGCCTGAATTGTCGGATCGGGGAGGGTCCAGTCGTGGACCTCGAGGTCCGGTAGGCATGCTGTTGACGCTCATCTCTTCTCGGCGGTCACGGCCCGCTGGCGGTCCTTGTGGTGGCATACGATCCTCCCTGTAGTCGCGGGAAGCCTCGTTACGACCAAGCTGGGATGGTCCACGATCTTCGCCACGGAGCTCGTCCCCTCTCAGCTCACCACCCTGCCTCTCATCATTCCTCCTGGGTGAATGAGGTCGCGATCCTCTTTCGCGGCGGCCATCACGATCAGATCGCGGAGATTCGTGTCTCGTAGGCCCAGTCTCGCTGATCAAAGCCGCGCGTTGGGGGTTCACTGCAGGGTCGATCAGAGCTGCACGCGCCGGATTGATGGCAGGACCGTCGACAGATGTGGGCAGGTTGGCAGGCGGTGGTCGCACAGGCGGAGCATCTGGCCTGTCTAGCCCTTGATGTCTAGAGGGTGGCATGTCGCGTTGGTAAGAGCCGTAGTCTTGTGACAAGTTCGAGTTCGAGGGCATCCTTCTAGGCTCCATATCAGGCGGCATGGGATTCCCACGATGGTCGAATCGTTCGCGATGTTCTCTGCCGTCCCTAGTATCCCGAGAATCTCTAGGCTCCCACCGTGGAGGGCCAGTAATTGGGCCTCTGGCATCTCGGGGTGGCGCGCGCATATTCCGGTCGTCATACTCCCTAGGGTCAGCTCTGCCATAGTCACGACGGTCCATGGGACCTCTCTCGGAAGTTCTTCCGTCGGAGACAGGGCGGTCGCGATGGTCCATAGGACGATCGAGGCGCCCATAGTCGCTAGGAGGCTGCTGTCGGCTATCGTGTCGACTGTGAGGTGGGCCGTAATCTGATTGACGATCAGGTCTTGATCTGGGCGGCTGCGCGTCCGGTCTGATTGGCAAATTATGTGAAGGTCTGCCCAACGGCTGGCCCTGGTTTTGCCCAGGTCGGTTGTCAGGTCGATGGGGAACAGACGACGTATATCCAGACGGGGCGGGTGTACCACGGGCAGGTGTATTTCCACGCTCCTGTTGCGCAGGAGTCGTGTCTCTGCCATCACTGTCCCTTGCACTTGCCTTTGCAGAGTCCCTGTCATTCAGATGAGTAGCGGGGGTGGCAGGCGTCGATCCTCGTTTCTGCGCATTGTCATCGGGACTGTCTGTCGATCCCGGCGTCCCATTACTGTGTAAGGTGTGAGCGACTGCGTATTCGGCCGTAGCAGCTGACTTACGATTCGATCCTGGACTTGAAAACAGGTGCACCGGCATTAAGTTTCGATGTGGAAGCATCTTTAGATGATGGAGTCTGTGTATCAGCTTTACCAGTACCATTGGTGGAGTCTTTTGGTTCGGGCAGCTTCGATGTATCAGTCTGCGATACCAATTGGGAAGTGCCGTGGCCACTTACGTTTCGGTATTGCCATTCATTGCGCCAGTACGTTTTACCCTGTTTGAAGATCCTGAAAGTGGATTGAGCAGAGATCTTGAGATCATCTCTCTCGTCGTTCTCCGCGATATGCTCTAGCGGAGCTTGCAGCTCATCGCGCATGGTGTCAACCTTGGGGAAACTCGAAGAGACCGCATTGAGGATACTGATGGCGCTGCGAATTTCAGAAAACTTTCCGCTCTCGATGCAAACCTTCAGCGCACTACACAAAGCCTTGTGCCACTTGAACAACAAGAAACAAAACTCGTTGTAGGGCAGGTGCATTTCAGGACTACGATCAGCGTTGAATTTCTTGCCGAACCCAGGCAACTTCTGGTCCGCACCGTAAGCAAACTTTTCGTAAGCATCATTCTTGTTGTCGTGCCACTTTTGCAGTTCCCTGAGAACATCATTCAGGAAACGACCGAAATTCTTTGACTCCTCCTCGGAGAACATGCCGATGAGGGCGCTCAGTTTGTTTTGGGTAAAGAGCATGTCGAGTAACTTGATTGTGCGGAATCCAGGCACTCCAGTCCTATGCATGAAATGTAACATAGTAGATGTGTACTGCGCATCTTGGAGGGACATGCGGCTGCGGGGGATAAAGCAGTCCTGCAGCAGAGTCAAATGAAAAGCATCGGCTTGTGGGCCCAGCATCGGAACATTCGCAAACCAATTGCTCATTTCGATGCGCAGCTGATCTTGTGTGGCCTGAGCAACTTGCGCAACAGTATCACGCTCTTTGTTCAGCTTTGCAATTTCCTCTTTTGCACGTCTCTGTTCTGGTGTATCCTGCTTAGGGATACGAGAATTGTACCGGCGCCCGTCATGCACTGGAGCAGCTTGTCTTTGCCAGTACTGGATAGTTTCGCGATACCTGTCCTTGATGCCAGTCTGATCGACGTCAGGAAGGGCAAGCTGCCAGAACGTGACGTAAAATGACAGAAAAGGGTGCTCGGCGAAGGTATCGGGCAAGACCACGCGGAGCTGCTCAGCAACGCGTTCGATTTCGATGTTGGTTTTTTCGACTGCAGCATTCTCTGGAATGGTGGCTTCAGAAGATGCCTTGTTCGAATCCTCCATGATAGAGTCCTGAGTCGCTACTGCAGCGTCCTCATCGTTACCGATTGCTGGCGTACTCTCTAACTCTTTCATTGCCACGTCTTCATCCGACTTGTGCCTTGCGGAAGCCTTTTGGTGTTGTTCGAGTCGGTAGTTGTTCGCTTTTGCAGCTATGCTTGCACGACAAATTGTGAAAGCAATGCTCGGTTCGACACCATAAATGGAGATCATCTCTATCAATCCTGGGAAGGCGGTATCGAAGTCTTCCTCGGAGATGTAGGCGCGAAGAAATTCGAGGTACTGGTAGAAATTCGAATACAATTTGTCAGCGTTGAAGAACACCACTTTGTCGGGAGCATCAAGCATGTCATCGCGATGTATGAATGCGGCAACATGCTGCGCCAGCGCAACGAGGATCTGTGGCGCAAGCTGCTTCTCTTTGAGACACTTGGCTAGTCGCTTGGCTGATAAGGTAGCTTGGTGTCGGTTGTCCTGTAGGTTGTGTTGTAGGGTGTATGCGCGAAGGACTGGACCTGCGCTCAAAGAGAGGACGATTGACTCGGAGAGCGAGCCAGTAGGTCCAATTCCACCCATCGATTTGACCATTTGCTCAAGAACGTCAAGCATGTAGAGCTCGCCCGACGATTGGAGGAGCTGATGTGTGGTGTATTGGAGGATGGGTGTCGGATCCAAGAGAGTGTATCGTTGGTAGGCTCTGCCAATAAATGTTGACAGATTCGTCAGCCAACCTTGGGCAAACATGCCATCTCCTTTCTTGCCTTCACGGCTAGAGTTTGTCAATGTGGTAATCAGAGTCCAAGTGAGGACATCGTATCCAAGCAGAGTGATGTACTTGCTGCACTCTACCAGAGCGTCGATCATGTTCGGATATCCAATGAGTCGGGTGACGATGTTCTTGAAAACAATGCCTGGGTTGGAGTAAGATATCTTGGCAATCTTGCGGCCGGACTCTTTGACGTTTGTGGTCGTGACCTTGTTCAGCTCCTTGCTGGTAGATGTGTTCACCTGCTTGAATAGCTGTCTGAAGGTGGGTTTCATTCCTGCTTTGACCTGCCACTGATCATAGATCGTGAATCGAGTTGCGGTATCGAACTGTTTGAGAAGGTCCCAAACTTCGTTGACTACACCAGGATTCTGCCCAGTGAATGAGAGTGCGGGACAAAGGAAGGTGGTCGAAAACTTGATCCAGCGCTGTCGATTCGAATCTGACGGATCATCCGCGAAATCTTTCCTAGCAATACGCGCGATCTTGGTCAGAAGCACGGTATCCTGGCCACAATCTGGTCCTACAAGACCGAGTAGGCTGGTGCAAAGCTTGATCACATCATCGACATTCTGGCAGACAGGGACGTTATCGGCCCAGTCCTCCCAGTAGAATCGGTAGTCGACACCATCACCTGCGTCTTTCTGGTCTGGCTTAGGCCAGCGCAACGTTCGACGAGGCACAAAGTCGCTCGGGCGTGCGCCAGTACCCTTTGATACGACTGGGATCTGTTCGGGAGAGATAAGCCTTGCCTCTTCGTAGACCTTGCTAAGGGAGTGGTGCGCTAGACGAGAGACCAACTCCAGAAGATCTGGGTAGACGTCTAGCATCCAAGGGTGAAGTCCAAGTATGAAGAAAGCCTCAGGAATAGCGCCAATGCAGAGCAAGCTTTTCAGCAGTTGGTACTTCTGATCCGCAGGCTCTGGTAACGCCGGCTTGGCGTCAGGTGTGTCGTTGGGCTTTGGAGATGCGCCGCGCTCAGACTCTGCTCTTGAGAGTTTCTCGGTCTCGCGAAGACGGCCTACCGCTGGTGGCGCTGGTACAGAATCGTCCGTCAACACGGACATTGTCAGAGCGTTCTCCCTTCCGCTCTCCTTCTCTTCTTTCTCTTTCTTGGCTTGCATAAGCCTCCGCTGGTGCGCGGACATTTCCTCCTCCGGTGGGTAGAGATGCGGGTAGAGATCAAGGAGGGAAATGAATCCTACTTTGATCAGGAGGGCTGCGAGGTGAATGAGGTTGTCGGGAAGGAAGTCAGATGCATCACGAGCATCAGATGCATAAAACTGCAGTTTGAAACCAAGCAGTTGGGCAGCGGTGTCGTTACCAGAAGGCGGCAAGGTGCCGGTTTGGGACATCCAGTCGTCAGCCCACTTGCGGGCGGCCTGTTGGTCGGAAAGAACAGCACCCTCGGCGTGTATCTTCTCATCCCGAGGTCTATTATTTGTCGTGATGCGCCGTGCGCCGAGTTCGAAAAAGGCCTCAATGCCTTTGCCTTTACGCGAAGCTTCCAACTGCCCGACGCGGTCCCAGAACTTCCGGTCTCGCTGCTCGCGAAAATGTACCTGTTCCAACCTCTCTTCTTCAGTGTGGTACCATATTGGCGACGTTGGTTGCGCCCACTTTGGGAGCGTTGAGACTTGGGGCTCCTCCCACTCAATGCCCTCCAAGCCCCGTTGTTCTGGCCACCATGCGCTCGAACGGAGCAGCTTTACGAAGAATTTGCCATGCTTGACCAAAAGGTTGGCAAACACATCCAATGTTACGTCAAGCACTCTGCCAATGTCAAGGTCGAATGCACCGATCAGAGCGTTGACCCGCTGATACGTCTCGCTGACGACCTCGTGACTTGGCGGCTCGTTATTAACGGTCGTAAAGTATTCTGTCATCAGCTTGGAGTAGCCCTCGGACTCTTCGCGGAGGAGGTTGTAGTTGGACTGGCGATATAGGGCGTGTGTGGCTTTCCGTACCGCCATTTTCATGAAACTGCCTCGGACCAACTCGAGGTTCTTCAGAAGGGGGGCGTCGAGCTCGTTGCGCATGCGCTCGGGGTCAATCTCCGTCGCCATGAGCATGTTGCGGACCAGCCTTTGCTTTTCTTCATCCTCGGTCAACGAGCCAAGCGTGTCCAGGAAGACGGAGACGGGGTCGAGCGACTCGGTAGGAGGTACAGCGACAATATCCCGGACAAGCGAGCCCAGCTCACCAGAGCTCAGCTGACGATATATAGTCGCCTCGATGATCTCGTGGAAGACGATGGCCAGCGTGAAGTGGTCTCCATTGCTCTGCGCTGCCGAGGCGGCATCGACGACTGCTTGCCGTGCCTCGTTGTTCCATTTGGCGACGCGCTGGGGCGTGAGGTACTCGTTGCTGCTAGGCACATCGCGTGTCGGCGCTGCGGGTATCGAGACGGGTGGCGCGGGAGCAGCTGGAGCAGCTTGGACAGCCGGCGCAGGTCGAGGCGGCGGCGGCGGAGCAGGTGTGCTCGCTACAATGGGTGAGCGGACTGGGGTCGGGGCATGCGCGACGTTGGGACTCTGCGGCACGCTGGAAGCTCCACGGCCACCACCGCCCATGCCTCCTCCCCTACTCTGTCGCCGGTCGCCTCCATCACCACCGCCTCTTCCTCCTCCTCGGCCGCCGCGCGGACTGCTGTACTGGTTGTTGTGGTGCGGGTTGCCGTGATGCTGATTATGCGGATTGTGCTGGTTATGCGCCAGCGGGAGGTTCTGCGGGCGATGCGGCGACTGTCGCGGACTTTCGTCGTAGGAGTATGTGCGGTCACCGCGCTTTCTCTTTGGCCCAGGCGGCATTGTGGACGTGTGTGGGGGTCGCGAGACCTGCGGAGGGCGAGGGCTTGATTAGTTTGCGAAGAACATGCGCGGAAGCTCGTGAGATAAGATGAGCTATGCTCAGCAGACGAGCGCGCGCGCAACAGTGAAGCAATGCACAGCGCTTCTTGCACGCATGGAAATGCCGGAAGGCCGAAATGGCAACGTGACAAAGGAAAGGTTGTGGTCGTCGCGGCTTGACTTTGCTTCACTGACGCGGGAGCTCGAGGTAGAAGCCTAGGTCGCGCAGCTGATGCCAAGAAAACGCCCCACAGAACGCTCCGAACGCCATTCACTCGGACGTGACGCGCTGTGGCCAAGGTCGACTTCACAGTTGCATCATTAGTTGTAAATCATTTTCACAACAAGAATTTGATCCATTCTTTCCAGAAAGAAGCAGCTGAAAGTTCACGCAGACCCTACCGCGAGCATCACTTCCATCAAGATGTGCCTATTGTTTGGCAGGAAGATAGGAATCGATTCGACTGCCACTACTACTATAATAACATATCCAAATAGGTCTCGAGGATGAAGGAGCGAACAGACCAGCCTAGCGTCAACTGCACGATATCTTACGCTTAAGCAGAAGCACTCACAGCCTGAGCTGTAGCCTTGCGCTCGTTCTCGAGAACAGCTTCCAAAACACCGACGGCACCCTGGCCAGCCTTCATCTCTTTAAGAACCGTATCAACACCGAGCTGCTCGTCGGTCCAGAGAGGGAGCTCTTCAGCCTTGCCGGGCTCGCCAACGCCAATGAAGCCGCCCTCAGCAGCCCACTCGCTGGTGCGCTTGATGCCGAGCTGCTTCCAGACCGCGTCGAAAGCCTCCACGAGATGCTCACGGTATTCGCGAACGTGGCCAGGAGTAGGCGTGACACGGAGACGCTCTTGGCCAACAGGGACGGTGGGGTAGTTGATAGCCTGGACGTAGATGCCCCAGTCCTCAAGGAGAAGATCAGACGCCTTCTTGGCAATCTCAGCGTTTCCAACAAGGACGGGAATGATGTGGCTGGGGTTGGGGATGACAGGGATGTCGCGAGCATTCAGTTCATCCTTGACCGCGCGAGTGTGCAACTGCTGGAGACGCCTATCACCCTGGTAGTTGGCCTGGTATTCAATGGCAGTCTTAGCACCCGCCATAGTCGCGGGTGGGAGAGAGGTGGTGAAAATGAAACCAGGTGCCAAAGACCTAATCGTATCGACCAGCTTGGAGGAGCCTGCAATGTAGCCGCCAACGCAGCCATACGCCTTGCCAAGAGTTCCAGTGATGATGTCGATACGGTCCATAATTGTGCCCTTTGGCTTGCCGGCCTTGTGCGCCTCGTAGTCGAGATGCTCTGCAACACCAGCACCGTGGGATCCGTACATGCCAACCGCGTGCACCTCGTCCAGGAAAGTGATAGCACCGTACTTCTCTGCGAGATCGCAAATCTCCTCAATAGGGCCGATCGAACCGCACATGCTGTACACGCTCTCAAATGCAATGATTTTGGGGTATTCGGCTGGGATCGAGGCCAGCTTAGCCTCCAAATCCGCAACATCATTGTGCTTGAAAACCATCTTCTTTGCGCCGGAGTGACGGATACCCTGGATCATCGAGGCATGGTTCAGGCTGTCCGAGAGAATGACGCAGTTGGGCATCTTGCTACCAAGCGTAGCCAGAGTCGCGTCATTTGCGACGTAACAGGAGGAAAAGACCAGAGCGGCCTCTTTGGAGTGGAGTTTCGCGATGGTGTCCTCCAATGCGACTGCATGCTTGTTGTGACCAGAAATGTTTCTGGTTCCTCCAGCGCCGGCTCCGTAGTTGTCCAGGGTCTCGTGCATCGACTTTAGCACAGCTGGGTTGCGGCCCATGCCGAGGTAGTCGTTGGAGCACCATACTGTAACCTTGTCCTCAGGGGATTCCTTGTGGGCGCGCGGGAACTCCTTAGCCAAGCGATTGATGTTGTTGAAGTAGCGGTAGGACTTGTCCTTGTGCTTCTTGTCCAATTCGCTCTCGTAGTACGCCTCATAATCGAAGTGCGATGCCTTGGCGCCTTGCGCTCTGGCGATGTTCGCAGCGTGGGTGTTCGCGGACTTCTGCGCTACAGAGAAAGGAATCGGAGCTGTATCTTGCGTCAGCCAATTGCTACCTTGATTGCGGTGTTCCTCAGATTCTTGAGGTGGCGTAGATGACGTAGAGACATTCATGGCGCTCCGAGGACTGACTCGTACCTTGCTGGCTGCGGATTCGCTCGGTCTCCACATGGGCCTCCTTGTGCGCAGTTGTGTGCAGCTTTGCCCTGTTCACGCGGGTGTGGTAGGCACGTACGCCACCAAAAGCACCAGCAAGAGCACTGTTGCCAGAGCGGGCACTCTGCACAGCAAGCGCCTTTCCCATGATAGGACAGCGCTTGCCGAGGACCTGGAGGTTCGACATGCTTCCTGCACTGGGCGAAACATCGTGGCTGGCGGCCGTGGTCGAGAGCGAGCGAAGCGTGGCGGGGGATGTCTTGTGCAGGAACGGGCACATGGCCCTTGACTGTCGGAGAAGGGCCTCCATGATGTTCAATGGCGAGGCAGGTGAAGGTTGAGGGAGGAGGAGGGAGGGTGAATGCAAGTGTCAGCCTGGGCCAGCTGAGACTATGAGGGATGGTTGGAGCGGTGTCAGGATGCGCGGACACAAATCATTTCATATACGGAATTGACAGCCAGACTAAGCGGCCGGCGTCGGCAACAAATGGACGTGCAGTGATTGGCTCTCTGCCGCTCTAGCATGCCGAGACCATCGATCTGATTTGATTGCTTTGACGGCTCGTTACTGGCACGATCCGCGTGAGGGGTACCGGACCAGCTTCAGTTCGTTGTTGTGCTACTACTACACAAGTAACTACCAGGTTATTGTGAGCGCTGGTCAGAGCCAAAGGTCCGCCACAAGAACACCATTACTCTGCTGACTGTGCGCATTGCTGAGCTTACACCTATGATAATCCTTCCACTAACTTGCAGCTGATGCTACGCTTGTCTGCAATTATGGTCGCGACGAAATAAATGGGGATGTCTTGCAAAACCTCGGGGCCTTTACTCCTTCCTACCAGCACCGATCATGGTCTGATCGGCGCAGCTTTGCTTAGCCTCGAAGTTGAGGATACATCCCCACAACGCCCGCTTACTCAGGCCTGGCCGCCGTTGCTGACTCTGCTTCACGTCCTTATTGTCACACCACTCTGGATTTTTTTTCTTCGGCATCTTTTCAGGCATCGGCATCATGCCGACTCGTCCCGCAGATGCATTGTGATTGACTATATAGACATATTCATGGGTTTGCTTGACTCCAGATACACTTCACATGGACTGCAGACGCTGCACTCGGCCGAGGCAGGTTTGAGGAAGACCAAATGCGGCAGAACGAGCGCCGGAACCGTGGTTGTGGCCTCCTTCGACATTACAGCCAATCGCAACAATCCATCTTCCGTGCCAAAGTCCGCTTTAGCGATGCCTCTAAGCGCAATTGGAGATCGTATAGCCGATTCGCCACCCCCAGACTTCGCTTGCATTGTGCATGACGACCAAGCAATGACCATGGCTGGAGTCTTTCTTGGCTCCTAGACTTTTCTAGATTGTCTGCGTCCCGTTGCGAGTGTTGCAGGGCTCGTCGTCGTCGGAGATCTCAATGATTTCTGCCTGCGATGGCCTCGTGGGGTAGCTGAGTGCATCGACACTGAACGTAGTTTGCAGTACTGTATCGACGTAATCACAGAAGATAGAGAGGTCAGATGCGTCATGTTGCAGACAGCCTTGCAACTCGAGGAGATCAGCTTTTGGGGCTGCATTCTGGAGATAGTTTCCACATAGCCACCAGCATAGGAACAGTCTCGTGAAGGTCAAGATCTTTCCCAGATCTTGTGGCAAGACGCCTCGCATTCTTGTAGCACCGCACGATAACATGTCAATGCATGCCGGAATTTCGCGGATCATATTAGCCCTGCCAACTTTCTGCAATCTCTGCCTAATGTTTTCTCTGTCAATTGGATTCAGCTCGTGGATTGCTTTTGACACAGCACGCTTTCGATCCTGTGTTTCTTCTAAATGCGCCCAGCTCCAACGAGTCACGGTTGAGATAGATGATTGTTCTGGCGCGTCACCAAGCGAACCTAGATGCACGCCGGCAGCCAATCCTGCTGGTGTATTCATTGTCTCAACTGAATCGACAATGACAGGTTCCGATATTGAAATGCCGGCGTGAGTATTGCTAGTCGTGCTTCTGTCGCGTCTAGTTGGCACAGCTCTTGCAGAGATTATGCTTGTTGGTAAAGCCTCGTCACTGGAGTCTGATTCGGAGTCAGAGGGCGTACCGAGATCTACAATTTGTGATGGTGCAGGGTGTCCAAAGGATTGAGGTAGTGAATTCGGTGGTGGTCGTACTCCATCAGCAATCCCAGAGGCAGTGTCTTGTGATTCGTCGTCGCTGGTTCTCTCAGGCGACAGTCTGTAGATTTCCTCGAGCCAAGCCGCGCGCTGAATATTGTCCACAGTTATCTCAAGATTTTCACATAGCTGTGTGCGTGAGAAGTCAGCGCAATGCTGCAAATCAATTGGAGGGATAATGTTATACCAGTTTGACTTTGGCCTCGGTAGTACCGGGATCCTTCATTATCTCATCACACAGCTTGTCAAGGTACTGTCGGTAGTAGTCTCCCTCTAGTTCGTACTTTGTCACGAGCTCGTTTCGCCTGCCATCGGCTTCTGCCTGCTCCCACATTGCGAGCGGATCGTAAACAACAGGTACCTCAACTTCACTTGTCTCGTTTTTTCGCTTCGTCTCGCCTTTTCCCGGCGTCCAAGCTTGTTCAAAAGTTTCAATGCAGCCCTGAATTATCCTTAAAACGTCGCCAGTCGTTAGTTTGTTACCCTTTGTCCTGCTTTGTTCGGCTGAGAATCTGGCCTCCTCATCTCCATTCTCTGGTTCATCTCCAAGCAGTGCAGATTCACTGCTGGCGTCTGAGCAGTAATCCTCTTCGTCTTCTTCATCGTCTGTGCCACCAATAATTGTATCATGTGCCGTGTTCCACTTATTGAGATGATCCCAAGCTCCTGAGTTCGTAGGTACTTCTAGATTAAATGCTGAACTGGGTTGTATACTTCGTGGTGTCGCTTTTCTTGGAAGCTGCTCTGATGCAAGATGGACAGGCGTAAGTCTTTTGCGCTTGCGACTGTCCAAGGTGGGCTCATCGTCTCTACGTGCAGGCTTGGAAGCATTCTGGTCGGAGAGATTTAGACTGTGCATTGCCGAAGTTGGATGAGGCGGCGACATGTGAGCCAATTTTTAGCAGGAGACTTTGCAGGTGGTCAAGAATGAGGTCAATAGGATCGACCACTAATGCGAGTCGAGGTGCCGCGTAAGCACCGAGAAAGCTTTCCGGGCGAAAGCAGGCAGTGTTAGTTGTTCTGGCGTCTCATCACTGGCAGATGAGGATGAAGATTGGCGCGTGCTAGGTGAAGGCGCGCGGTCATGTGAAGCCGTGTCGCGGGGCTAAAAATGCGGACCCTAAATTTATTCGCAAGGGCATGCCATCTCTTCGACTACTTAAGTCATGGTGTTATTCTTGATCTAGCGAGTAACCCAAACTGCGTGCCAGCAGCGTGTTGTATGGCATGACGCGGAACTGCTGGAGGCTGCGTGGGTTTTGGCGGGAACGCGATGAGGCAATTCGCTAGCGCGGGGAAAGTGCATTTGTCAGGTACTATCACAAACTTCCTCCTTCACAACGGCGCAAGCAGCAGCAAGTAGAACACGCGTCGACCGCCATGGCTCCAGATAAAAACGCGGAATATCCTCCCGAACTCTCACTTGATGAGCAAAACTTCATCTTTACGGAGCTCAAGGATTGGTCTATAGCCCACGGTCTTGCAGTACGCCCAGCTCCTTCCTTCGTCCAGCAGTCCCAGGATCCTGCGGGCGTGCTCGCAACGACAGCACCAGTCACGATCTTTCCAAGCTTGTTTCCGCGACAATGTTTCGAGGAAGGTCTTTCAATACAGAGGGCCTACAACGAGCTCTACTCTGCCATCGCAAGGGACGAGGACTGGCTGCAGAAGATTGTAGAAGAGCTTGTTGATGTCGATGATTTTGTTGCAAAGCTATGGGAAACTCACCTGGCCGTAAAGAAAATCGGATACGTCCAGGACTTGTCGCTCGGACTATTTCGCTCGGACTATATGGTCCATGAGGATCCATCGCAGAGCAACCCAGAACCGAGCTTGAAGCAGGTCGAATTCAACACCATTGCATCTTCTTTCGGCGGATTGTCTTCGCAAGTATCTGCATTGCACAGATATCTCTACTCTCTTGGCGCTTATCCGTCATCGACCTCCGCTATCATCAAGGGTGATGCTCTCAAACAGAGCCAGTCTACATCAAAGCTGGCAAATGGACTCGCTGCCGGACACAAGGCGTACGGCGAATCTAGAAGTAAGCGCCCATTGTGCGTCCTGTTCGTGGTTCAAGATCCCGAAAGGAACGTCTTTGATCAAAGGCATCTCGAGTATGCTCTCCTAGAAGAAAACGGCGTGCGCTCTTTCCGGCTACCCTTTGGGAAGACACTAGCCCATACGTCGCTCGACGAAGACCGGACTCTCATATACACTCCGCCGCACTCGCCTTCAACATCGTATGAAGTGACCACAATCTACTACCGCGCAGGCTACTCTCCTGACGACTACGTCAAGGAGGAAGACTGGGAAGCACGGTTGCACCTCGAGAAAAGCAGAGCCATCAAATGTCCGAGCGTCCTCACACAGCTTGCTGGATGCAAGAAAGTCCAACAAGTTCTCGCCACTCCTCATTCCCCACACCTCAAGCATTTCTTGCCCGACGACGCTGTCGCTTCGCGGCTGCTGAAGACCTTTGCTCCAATCTATCCATTGGACAGGAGTGATGCAGGCAAGGAAGCTAAAGAACTAGCAACTAATCCGTCGTCAGCGACCCGGTATGTACTGAAGCCCCAGCGTGAAGGCGGCGGCAACAACATCTATCGCAAAGCAATCCCTCCGTTCTTGCAAAAGCTCCCCGAGACACATTGGCCAGCATATATTTTGATGGAGATGATCGAGCCGCCACCTCTAAAGAACGCCATCGTTCGTAATGGAGTATTGGAGAGGGGCGGAGTCATCTGCGAGCTCGGCGTGTACGGAGTGTGCTTGTGGCGTGACGGCTCTGGGAGTGGAAAAGAGGGTGAGATTTTGGAGAACTTCGAGGCGGGTTACCTTCTCCGAACAAAGGGGGACCAAAGCGAAGAAGGCGGAGTAGCCGCAGGATTTGGTGCTGTGGACAGTTGCTGCTTGGTTGGTTGATGGCTGAGACTGTTCTAATGGCAGAGCGGCTCGGTTGTGTCTCCGGCGCCTCTATGCGGGTGACATTTGCATATTCAATATACAAAGTTCAAGGTGCCATACATTCTTCCGCCTCGTCGTGCTAGGCCCCAAAGCCGCCCGAGGCTCGCGATTCAATTACTATCATCACGGTGCGTTTATAGGTTATCATTCGTGAAGAGTGATCCAGATCTGCACCGTGCCTCGAAGGTTGAACGTTGGGATGGGAAGCCCGTGTCTGTTGTTCCGTGGCTGTGCGACAAGGGAACGGGTCGCTAGTGTGGAGTACAGTATTGGTACAGTCTTCACGGACGTGTGACTACGCATGCGCCACCTGCAGTCAGTATATTCGTGCATTCTACCGGTACTGGAGCTCACTCAATCGACTGCACCTTACAACGCATCCACGCAACTTCATCTCTACTTTTTAAGATCAGGAATTGCTGTCACAGATTCAGCGTGCGACGTACGGAACCGTTCGGCAGGTCTCTGCTCTTCTCCGTATTGGCAATGCTGATCCAATTTACCGGGATCCACTCCATGAAACCGGAATAGGGAGAACAGACCATCGAAATCGACTGGTGCGACCACTGTCAGAAAGTTGCGAGAACTTTTGACAGCGGCATGCAAGGTGCATTGAGACAGTGACAGCAAGCAAGACCTGGTCCCTAGCATGTTCACGATGCACTGTATGCAAGTTCAAGCAGCAAATCGAGAGGGAGCCTGCACCAAGTAACTAATCACAACATCGCTAACGTCTGTCATCAGCTAGGCCTTGGACGTTAGTCCAGCTAGCTTGATCGATCCTTCTTCGGAACGAGGAGATCAGTGCGTGCAGCCGCGGGCGATCCGTCTGTGCTAGCTGAGTGCTTTACTCTGTCGACGAGACACAGGAATCTTGAGCTCGAGTCAGACAGGCCGAGGATATTTCTTCTTGACGCAGAAACGCCATCATCTATGCGTGATCGCTGTGGACGCCGAAACCTGCTGTTCTATTGCGAGGATTGTCGAGTGTTATAATTCAGGAGGACGAATTATGCTCCCCCCAGCGACTTTTATGCAGCGGGTCGCCTGTCAGCCCTACGCGAATCTGTTGTCTGCAACACCTGATTGGCGTAAAGCTAATATTTCGCGTGTCACTCTTACAACAACGCGACTCCAGCCAGCCTCCCCTCCCATGTCCGCGCAATCATGCATGAGAGAACATGATGACGGCCCGTTCTACATGCATGCGCTGGCTGAGCGCACGTCAGTCTGTTTTATCTGGAGCGAGCGGGAGTCGGCCAAACCTGTTCCTCTAAGGGTGAACGCTGTCAAGATCGCGTCGCCGCTCCCTTTTTGTCTCATTGCTAGTCGAGTAATTGGATGGCAGCCTTACCTCATTCTACGTAGCCTGACTTACGGCGCTCACTGCGAAAACGTGGACTGGCTAATGGCTGGCATCGCAAGTAGTGTAATTTCCTGAGAGCATCTCAGGACTGCGCGTTACTAATCCCAGAATGGGTTGTTCCCAAAACAGCGAGCCGTTTGATGCCGCCATGCCGCAAAAGACACTCGGGACTCATCTCGTTAGACTCCAGCCCAGAGGCCAAAGCTCTTCGTCTCTTGAGCGTCCCGGCTCCGGTTGCTGATCGTCTGTCGAGGCGTTCTAATGCCTTTTATGGCTGCAGGCATCCTGGCGCCTTCCCACTCTTGCTGCATCTTTTCTGCACCTCAACACCACGTCAATTGACTGGCTGCGTGTCTGCACCGACTCACCTCATTCGTTCTTTAACGTGCAGACTCACTAATACTTGTCTTTGCCAACACTCTTTTGCAAGCTTACCCAGACCGGTCTTTACCATCACTCTACCTTGGTTCAGTCTCCCATACTTCACTACGATACCGCATTCGACCCGCGCGGCTTCCACATTCAGATTCCAACTTTCAACATACCTCCTTGTAATACTAATTCGATGGCCATCGCTACGCTGTCCTAAGCCTCATTCACGCAACACTTCGTCATGCAGTCTTACCGCTTCCTCCTTGTGTGCATTGCTTTAATCTTCTGTCTCCACTCCGTCACAGCCGTCCCTCAGTCAGCAGTCCGTCGACAAGACGACGGCTCTTCAGGTCGATCGCAGACACCTAGCGTCACTGCATCTTTGCGTCCATCAGCTACAGCATCACTGGACAATGACGCAACCACATCAGCAGTGGACTCTCGACATGTCTCCCCTACCCCGGTCGTCTCCACAAGCGCATCAGAGGCTATGACTTCTATGCAAGTACCAGTAACCGCATCAATTGCACCCCAGTCGACAAGTGCAGCAGGTCAGTCATCTGCTTACGATCTTAATTGATGGATGATTAATGGTCTACAGAAGTCGATCCAGGGAACCTTCTGCCCATTCAGCCAACCCTGACGCCGGCTATGGCTATCAGTGGCGTCTTGTTACTGCTCTCGGGTATTGCATTCACCGTCATTGGTTTCAAGAACAAATGGTCAGTAGTAGACTCTCTTCACAATACACATCTAACTTTAAACAGGGTCTATGTATTCGGCTCCGCTGCTTATCTGTCCGCACTGGCTGTCACTGTGCTCATCGTATACCTCATGAACCCTCCCGTCTCCAATGGCGTCCAAGGCGCTTTCTTCGTCGCCGCGTTCTTCACTGGCGTCATCTTTGGCGCAGTGTCGTTGGTCTTCTCCGACATCACCGAGGGCTTTGGATGTCTGCTTGGTGGATTTTGTTTGAGCATGTGGTTTCTCTGCCTCAAGTCAGGTGGTCTCATCACGTCTGAGACTGGTCGTGCCATCTTCATTGGATGCATGAGTGCTGGTGGCTATTGCTTGTCCTTCAGTCACCACACCCGCAATTATGGGCTCATAGCATCGATTGCGTTTTCTGGAGCAACCGCCACCATTTTGGGTATCGACTGTCTTAGCCGTGCAGGCCTGAAAGAATTCTGGCTGTATCTTTGGGGTAAGTTGCATTGCCACTATCGCAGACAAAGCTAACAAACAAAGCCTTGAACGACAATGTATTCCCACTTGACACTGAGACTTATCCTCTGACCAAGAACATCAAGGCTGAGATCGCAGGTATCGTCATCATCGCAGTACTCGGAGTCGTCTCGCAACTACGTGTCTGGAAGCTAGTCAAGGAACATCGCGAAAAGAGTGATGCTCAGCAGCTCGAGCAACAGCAGGAACATGATAGAGAAGAGGAGGCACTTGGTCGCCAGATCGAAGACAGCTTTCAGCGCGAGCGCGCGCAGTGGGAAGCAGCTTACGGCGATAAGAATGCCCAAGATCCTAGCGTGGCATCTTCCATCTTGACCCCGAAACACTCGACTAGCATACGCGAAAAGGAAATCACCGATTCTGATAGCCTGGAGCTTGTGGACATGCAGAAGAGTGGCATTGTCAAGTCAGCTCATCCTGATACCCCGGCCGGCACTACAGTGACAGTTAGCGTGCTTAAGGAAGACATTCAGCAGATCGATGCACAAGGCAATCCAATTACAGTTAGGGGAGCTGAACCAGTTACAGCTGACGGCGGTCGCAAGGCATTGCCTGCAACACCCGAGAATGTGCTCGCCGATCACGTTACAAAAGCAAGCAGTTTGCATCCGTCTTCTGTACCACCACCTCCAGCAATCGTCCCACTTCCTTTCAAAGTACCCCAAGAATCAGACACGGAGATTTATGACGAAGACAGCGCTTCCGTATCAGCTGTTGCTGAGACCGAAGACGTATCCCTTGGCGGGAAGCGACCTATGTCGAAGCGCATATCTGACCTGTCAAGATTGCAGCGGTCTTTCAGTGGGAAAAGATCACTTCGCAAATCAGGATCGGAAGACGACTTGATTGCGGTACCGCATATCGAAGACGATCGTGCTTCGTCAATCGCTGCCACATTTGATGACGAACATGACAACGTCTCCCTCCGCGAATTGTCCCCACCTCACTCTCCAATCGGTACAGAGCATGCTGTGACTTGCGACAGAATGCCTGTCGCATCAGAGAAGGAGGACGAGAATCCCACTCATGATATCAATGCGTCAGTCGATGTTGGAGCAAAGGGTTCCGTACGCGACGTGGACGAGACCGTAACAGATGTGCCGGCACGACCAGCCATACGCCAGTCACTCACGTGCAGTACTGACCCTAAGCCAAGTGAGGCGATCACGAAGCGCTCTCCCCGCCGGGACTTGCGTTTCAGGGCCGATACTTTGATATCCAGTGCTAAAGGAACCAGCGAGGACGCGCAATCGAAGTCGAGTAGTGAGAAGGCATTGTCGCAGAGTTCGCAGACTGAGCAGGAGATCTCACACCCAGAAAGTCTCCAAGAGAGCGCTCTCCCCAGATTCTCCAAGGTCGCGTTGTCCTACCGCACCAACGAATGGGCTAAACACCTCGAGGCAGCAGATATACCCGAACTCGAAGAGTTGCCTATACCTTCATCACCTGGCGCAGCTCTTGATCACGATTCAGCGGAAACACCGGCGCCTGTCAGTGACGAAATTGCCGCACCGTTGATCGAAAGCCAACGGAACTCGAAGAGGATGTCAACGCTGAAGCCTAGCCTGGGTCGCTCAGCATCGAACTCCCAGCAATCGCTCACTGAACAGCAACCGATGTCACGATCTCCATCTGTGCTGTCCCCCCGCGTGCTGTCGCGATCTAACTCAGGGGCAAAACTGGATACCTTGTCACCGCTTCCCACGAACACTCTGATGAATCAACGCGAGAGCCTTATTCGAAATCGTGTGTCATCACATTCATTTTCGCCTCTACCCACCCCCGGACAAACACTGCTCGAGCAGGGCGATCAGGATGAGATGACACTTGCTCAAAGACGTCAGCTCCTCAAGCAAGGACCGACTTCACCTGTGCTGCAAACTCAGCCGCCTCTCGTATCCCCAAGAAGGCCTCCGCCATCCACGGCGCAGAAGTGGCAGAAGAAGGGATGGGCAGCTCCAAACATAGCTCCTGGTTTTGATTCACACCAGCCGCAACGCACGGCTAGTACCCAGTCGAACCGGAGAAGAGAAGACTTATACGCTGATTGGAGAGAGAACATCCGGGATGTGACACCACCACAAAACGCAGCGTTCGTAGCTATGCAGCAGCGGGAGACCCTCCTCAATGACCGAAGACAAAAGGAGCTCGAAAGGCAGCAGCGCGAGTCTGTACAGCAGCAGCGGGCGTCGATGATGGATAGTATGATGCGGAGTGGGCACATGCTCGATGCTCATCGCGAGGCGATGCGTAAGATGCAAGCCAACGCCAACAGGAAAGCGACTTAGGTGGATCTACTTGTGACGTAAATTTCTTCATGTATATGGATGGTTGAACGACCGGATAGGGATAGGGATAGGGATGGTAGAAAACACATGGGTCTGACAGATGGACGTATATATGGGAAATATTGCGGATATGATTCGGGACTAGGATGAACAAAGTTGACACGATGCAAAATCACCAGACACCTATACATGGCAGTACTGCAGATCAAGGGCAGACCACTAAGCTATTCATCTGTGCATTTTCAACCAGATCGATTGCCATGTCTGGCTTGGCCCAGATGTCTCCTCCAATCTCCAGATCAGCTGTGCGTCATATGAGCATGGGCAGCGCCTTGCATGGGTGCGGAGCGATTCAGCAATGTTAAGCCCTATGGGACTTTCTGAAGTGATTCGACGGAGGGAAGCTGTCGCTGGGGGTATCTGTGCGCGGGGAAGATGGTGACAAGCGGAGGAGGGTAGGAAAAGGGGTTAGGGTTAGCTAGACCCACGCGAACACGGGCGAACCCTACTCGAAGTAGTGAGGATTGCTGTTCTGATAGAACCGGCACGGCGGATGATGGGATGGTGGCAAGTGTGAGGCGTCGATAGCAGGCAGCCCAGTTGTGATACTTGGTGCTGCAGATATGCACGGTGCTGCTTTTGCGAATTAGGTTGGGGATGCAGGTCTTGGTGAGATTGGAGCATGGAGGATGACAACATGGCTAGTTGCTTCTGGGGAAGCTCAAGCACACACTGATTCAGGAGCAGCGTACTTTTTGTATCAGTCCAAGGGGCAGCTTGCTTCTTTCCTTATGCCATGAGGCAGCGTACGGTAGTCGCCGAGGTTGGCTGAGCTGTGATGAGGCGGCGGCGCAACTTCATGTTCGCTAGATCCAGGAACGCCCGCAGCACAGGCACTGGCTGGAAGCAAGCCCCGTTCCTGGTTCCTGAGCTATAATGGGCAGCAACAGACAGGCGGTTCAACGCTGCCGTTGGGATACGGGCTGCCAAAAGGGACGAGGGTAGCGGGATGGAATGCAGCGTGCTGTTGGAGAATTTGGGGAATGCTGCATATGCAGGGCAGGCAAACGCAGCTGTCCGGAGTTGATGAGCGAGCAGCCCTCACGATCCCTGTCGGGCTCATGCATGTTCGATCCGTGTGGTGCAGCATCGAGCCCTGGCCTCGCTCGGCAGCGCTGGAACAGGCCATGCCATTACATAGCACGCCGGGGACGAAGGAACGGGGCTGCCTGTGCCCAATTTACAAGCGGCGGACGGCTCTACTGGCCGTACAAGAGACTGAAGCCCCCGCGGAGAGCTGCGGAAAAGGTATTGTCGCCGCTCGACTGAACTTTGCGACGCTGGAAACTAAGGTAACTTTGGCTACTGTCTACGGCGCAGCAGCCGCGAGCAACAGAGAGAGACAGGAGCCACAAGAGCTACTGAGCGCACACGGCTAAACAGAGACATCTGTCTCAGTCCTCGCAGTCAACACCGGCATCCTCTCGCGACATTCCTATTCTGCCTGCATTGTTGTTGTTGCTGCGCGGCGATCCAGCAAAGCATCCACGCCGGTGTGAGTGAGTGTCTTGTTCGCTCGCCGGCTGCCAGTTCCCGTCGAATCGTCCCTGCCTGTCAGCGCTCATGCAGGCGCACGGTGCCCCATTTCCAGCCTCGCACTCGCAGCAATCATACCGCCAGTCACAATTACTTCTTCACACGCTCCCCCAACGGCGCCGCCTGCTGCGACTGCGACTGCGACCGAGACCACGCCTGCGCCCGCCGCCGAGTCCACGCCTGCCCGCTGGTCGCTCAAGAACAGCCTTTTCGGCCTCACCCTGCGCGGCCTATCCCCTGCGAGCGCCGAACTGCCTCGACGACCCCCGGCCTCGCGACTCTGGGCCCCTCTGAATAGCTCGCGCCCGCTGCCCGCCCAGCGTCAGCACCTGCAACAGCAGCAGCACCGCCCTCCTCTCCACCACGACTCGCCGCCGCAGTCGGCGCCGCAAGAGGCCAACGTCCCTGTCGAGCGCCCCTGCTCTGAGCGCGACGAGTATCCGCTCCTAACCCTCCCGCAGCGGCACCAGAGCCGCCAGAGCCCTGCGCCGAGCTCGCTGCTCGTCGAACGTTCCACTGCTGGAGAGAGTGGGCGTACTAGCATCGGCCTACCGCGTGACCAAGCCCGTGGCCGCAGCAGCCTGCAGCACGACCACGCCTCGCGCTCGCCGACCCCAGGGCCCTCCATGTCCGTCGCACCAGACGCCGCACCGCAGCATGCCGAGACCCACGACGTAGAAGCAGGCAAGCGTCTACCGCCGCCGTCCAGCCAGGGCGGGCGAGTGAGTCTGCCGGGCAGTGGGAGGACGAGTCTCAGCAGAACTCGCAGTCAGAGGACGAACGGAGACGGCGACGATGCCTCAGAATTCCCATGGGGGCCCTCACATCCATGCTTCCCTCACCCCAACCCGCATGTACCACTTGATAGCGAGCTGTACGAAACTACCCGCATCGTCCGCATCAAGCGCGACTGGATGGTCAAGGGCGACCTAGCACCCACCTTTGCCAACCTGTACCCGGAAATCTTGGACCCACTGATCTCTGAGGATGATTTCAGGGATTTGATCAAGAAGATCAATGATTCATTAATCGCTGCCTTCGACCCCTTTACTCTCCGCGCTTGTCTCGACACAGTCCTTGGCATTGCCACGTTCTGGCTGTGGGACGACGCAGGCATGACGGGAGTAAAGAAACAGCTGAACGAGCTTGAGCGATGGATCGATCGGTGGAACAAGGAGATCGGGCAGAAGGAAGCAGTCAAGATTATCCCATTACGGCGGACTGGGTATCTCACAGTATGACAAGTCTTGCTACTACAAAACTAAGACAATGCTGACATTAATGATAGTTGGATATTCAGATCCCAGATCCGCATCTCGGCCCGGACAATGGCACAATGTCAAGGCCAGAGACACGAGAAGACGAGTTCGGCCATGAGGTTCGACAAAAGAACAACGACTTTGGGAATTACACCATTCCTACCCCTACTTTACAGGTCAACTCCATGCCACCAGCCATCGAGAGTCAGTCGTAGTACACACTGACTGGCAGGCAATGATGACTTGGGATTGCCTTTTGCATTTCAATTGGTTTGCTGCATCACGGTCATGATTAGACTACACATTCGCCTCGCGGCATTACGTTTCTTCTGTTTATGTTTTCATTCATCGCATTTTCTTGTCGATACCCAGACACGGTCGCCGTGTCCAGCATGTATGCATTGCATTGCATTGCATTGCACCTAATACGCTTAGCATATGTCTAATACGCATCATATTTTAACTTGGGATCGGCGGTCTATATTATATGCCTTGTTGCTAGTTATGCCGTGGTGCCTGCTTCTATGCGGCAGCTACAAGGGAAGTAATGGTCCCAGCGCCTCTGCCGCTATTTATAGAGTAGCTCTTGACAAATACATCCTTCAGCCGTCCTGTCTCGAACGGAGATGAAGACAATGCCCCTTATCGATATGTCGATTTATGTCTGTTTCTCTTATGAGCGCTGACAGTGGTAGGGCTTAGTTCTATGCGGACTCGTTTGCTAAACTTCTCCCACTCCCCTCACAGCACTTCCTTGATCACTCCCAAAATTATGAGAGTTGTGTATCGTGAATTTGAAGGTCTGTATTTATCTCAAAACAAACTTCGTTCCTTTCGAGGATTACACTGCGAGAACAATAGAAATAACGTCGACCACAAGCAGCGATGTATTAAGCACCTGTGTCAATTGTGCAACTTACTTCGACATGGTCATTGGAGAGTAGTTCTGGTCTGTGAGGGCACTTACACTACACGAAAGTGTTGTAATCGAGCCGACAATCGGCTTGTGCGGAGTTGCTGCAGGATGGCTGGACAAGCTCTCCCACGTGCTTGGCGGCAAAGCTTAGATTGGCACTCCAGGTCCGCGGGTGACGTACACCGCGACACTATACACATGGCCGAGCGTTGAACCCGCCGTCATCATCATACGCTTACCTTGATGTGTGCAAGTTTTGGTTCTCTTCTGCATCTTGAGCATGTCAACAAACCGTTCCGAGTATGAGCAATTGCCGAACGCCGGAGGACATGCTGTAGAGGTATTTAAGTAGTTCTTGTCCGTCCCGATTCAGCACAGCAGGGACGCAGTGACTGGCACTTGTTGCCAGTATATCATCAAAGATGCATTTCGTGCATTCCGTAGCGCTCTGTGGCTTTGCTGCTGTAGGCCTAGGATCCGCTTCGTTGCCTGGCTCAAAGGCCTACACAGCACCTGCAGGATTTCCCACGTCTGCATTCGCCTCCTATTATCTGAGCCCAGCAAAGCCTACTGCGGAACCTCAGCCCGCGCTCTACGATGCTGTTCTCAATATAACATACCCCGCCAACCTCACGAACCCCCATACGATTCCCCAAGAGGACAATGACCCGGTCTTCTACCCGCCTGCATTGGCAAACCTATCAGAAACGCAAACTCGTGTTCTACTTGAAGGCCTAGTTGCACAGATACCCGAGATTATCGAAGGGAACAACATCAATGGCAACTGTTCGAAATGCATCGCAGCGCTGAACGTTGCCCAGCCGGCTGCTGTGCTGGTTCCGGAAGCACTCCCCGAAGTTATGGTCTCAATTTGCAAGAAATACAAGTTTCACAACAACGAGACATGCGAAGAAGACTTCGAGGCCTCAACTTTTGGTGCGATTTGGGTCCAAGTCCTTCGCTACGCAGATGTGGGAGGGTGGGATGGCCGCCAGATCTGTAATTCGCTCTCCAGCAACTTCTGTCCTCGCCCTTACACGCTCCCGACAAACACCACTGGGCTGTTCCCCAAACCCAAGCCATGTAACGCCACAGCCCCCAAGGCGAGCGGACAGCGCGTGAAAGTCCTCCACATGTCAGATTTCCATCTCGACCCCCGCTTCGCCGTTGGTTCTGAAGCTAATTGTACATCTGGATTATGTTGTCGTGCGAACAACGACAACACAGCCCTTCCGATCGGCCAAACTTCGTTGCCGGCCACTCCCTACGGAAATTACAAATGTGATTCTCCTTATGATCTTGGACTCGCCGCGCTACAGGCTGTTGGGCCACTGACAGGTACTTCGAAGTCGAACCCGTTGGGCTGGACCGTCTATACAGGTGACCTTGTATCTCACGAAGGCCAAAACGAGCTTTCGCGGCTTTACGTGGAGTATGCCGAGGACTCTGTGTACGGCATGTTCAAGACTTATATCACTGGTCCTGTCTTCGCTGCACTTGGCAACCACGATAGCAACCCAGAAGCCATTGACTCTCCCCACAAACTCCCCGGCCCACTTGGCCAGCAGCAGTCCTGGAACTACGACCACGTCGCTGGCTTGTGGCGCAACAACGGCTGGATCAGCAAAGCCCAGGCCGACGAAGCGCGACTGCACTACGGAGGCTACTCCATCAAGAACAGCTTCGGACTCCGAGTCATCACCTTCAACACTGATTTCTGGTACCGCAGCAACTTCCTCACATTCATCAACACGACTCAGCCAGATAACAGTGGCGTGTTCAGCTGGATGATCGACGAGCTCCAAGCCGCAGAAGACGCGGGCGAGCGCGTGTGGATCGTAGGACACGTTCTGTCGGGCTGGGACGGATCCAATCCCCTCCCCAACCCCACAGACCTGTTCTACCAGATCATCGACCGCTACTCGCCCCACGTCGTAGCCAACATCTTCTTCGGCCACACGCACGAGGACCAAGTGATGATCTACTACGCCAACAACGGCACCACCCAGTCCTCCGGCAGCGCTCTGAACACCGGCTGGATCGGCCCCTCAATCACCCCCCTGACAAACCTCAACTCCGGGTTCCGCCTGTACGAAGTCGACACGGGCGACTTCAACATCTACGACGCATGGACGTTCACAAGCCCCGTCAACAGCTACGCCAACCTCACCGGCACGGGCCCAACATACAGCCTTGAGTACAGCACTCGCGATGCTTATGGCTCCGCTGCTGGCTGGCCGGCAACCGACCCCCTCAACGCCACGTTCTGGCACCGCGTGACGGAGGCAATGGAGAAGAACCGCACGCTTGTTTCGCTGTTCAACACGTACCAGGGCAAGTCGAGCGTCCAGAGTCCCAACTGCACGAGCGATGCGTGCGCCGCGGCGAAGATCTGCTACATGCGGAGTGGCAGTGTGGCGCTTGGGCAGAGCTGTCCTCAAGGGTGAGTACTTGCGATTGTATAGCTGCGGAATCGTTGCTGACATGTGTACAGGTTCGGCTCCGTGCAGAGTGCTTTTACTGGGAAGAACTTTTAGTTCGGGTGGTGGCTGAGACGTAGCATTAGCCATCCGTGAAGCTGAGAAGGGATTCTTGACATTCTAAATGACTGATCGTACCTGAACAAATCAGTCGTCTCCATCCTCGTCCCATGTGTGCCTTCGTAAAAAAAAAAGTCGCGGCCTCTCGGACACTGGGCGCCACAGACATGGCCCACTGCTGCGGAGTCCCATCATGGAGTCGCTAGATAGCCTTTCTCGCTTTTTTCCCAGACTCTTACTTCGCCCTTGCCCTGAAGTCGCTTCGTCTGTCCGACTCCCCTCATCTCGCCACCTCGTCTGCACCTTCTCGGCTGCTGAGCCGCCCTTGACACAAGAGTCCCGGTCTACCCCATATACTCAAACACACCTCACTCCACTCAGCACGATCGCTAACTGCCCGCAGCACCCCCTCCCCACTCTCTCCCTTTCCCTTTTCAAAAAAAAAAAAAAGAAATCCTCAACGACACAGCCCCAACCAACAGCATCGCCATCACACAAAGCCTCTCGTTCACCCGGAAACCACCACCACCTCCCAGCACCACATTGCAAGAGTTCCTAGATCCGAGCCTTCCAACCAAGTCTCCCCATCAGCACAAAAACCCCATATCCAAGACCCCCCCCCCCCCCCCCCCCATCTCCATCTCAACTCCCCAAAACCCACCCGCCCCTTCACTCTCCAAACCGGCCACCAGTTGAAGCCAACCAAACAAACACTCCCTCCCCCGCCCCCGTGAATTCGAAACCCAGATCCTGCATCCCAGATCCTGCGTCCCAGACGCCGCAGGACACGACAATCGTCGTCCAAACGGATTATACTGCTTGTGGGGCTGGCGGTGGGGTGGGACGTGGGTGTTTTGTGTTTCAGGGACGGTGGGAGGAGGGAGGGAGGGTGAGGGCTGAGAGTGGGTTTTCTGCGGAATGGATGGGGTAGGTGGAGGGCTTTGGACGTGGCTGTCTGGCTGTGTGTGTGTGTGTGTGCTTTGGAGGAGAGGGGTGTTAGGGCGAGGTGGTGAGGAGTACAGTTGGCGTTTTTGGGGGTTGGGTGGGTTTGGTCAGGGGAGTTGGGGGTGAGTGATGGATGGATGGATAGATGGGTAGCAGGTGGTGAGTTTGTGGGATGGATTGGTCTCGTGTTGTAATTAATGGCATGCAAAGATTGAATTGAGATATATGTACTTCTATCTGTACGCATAGAAATCTCTTGTTCGTACATGCTCAGAGTAGTCTCCACGATTCTTAGCTACCTAATTTTAGCACCTCAGCAACCCCAACTCAACTCGACACCTAACCCACTTCAACAGCCGGCGTAAACACTGAGGCTTTTCAAGTACCTACTCAACTCATCTTCAAGCACCCGCATCCACACCCACACCATCACTCCCACCCTTCTCCTGTAGCCAAAGACACCCGCACGCACCGCGCGTCCTCAGCATTCTCTCTTTCATCTTTCCTCTCAGAAAAGAAAAAGAAAAGGAAAGAAAAAGCCAAGACCTCAGACCACAACAACAGCTCTGAGAACGCCCAGCTTCCCCGTACATAGCATAGATAGGCAGATACTCAGCCCGTTCCAGACCTCTCGATGCATGGATGGATGGATCTTGTATCCTCCGGAAGCACGCGGAAGCCACCCCCCACGCACCGCCTCCCAGATCCGCCCCCCTCTCTCTCATCTTCCCGGCTGGACCCGTCCGTCTGCGCTCCATAAAACCAGGTACGCGGGTCAGGTGCCGGGAGGTCAGGCACACACTTTTTTGCATCCGTGCAGGTGCGGGGTTTTGCTGGTTTAAAAAAAGCGGTTCGTCAGATAGAGGGAAAGAGACCGGGTTGGTCACTGGGGGCACAGTATTGGTCGGGGAGTTGCTAGAGAGAGAGGGTTTGGGGGGTTGAATTATTTCATTGTGACATGATCATGGCGTGTGTGTGCGAAGCTGTCTAGCAGCAACAGTTCTAGCCTGCGGTAATTAAAGTTACTGGGAGCAAGCACTTGCGCGGCGCACGCGTGTCTAAGAGTGTGGCTTGCGGCTTGCTTTTATCGTGACGAAGCTCTTTGGTGCTTTTCCCCCCCTTCCCTGGTCTTCCTCCCTTTCTTTCCTGCCCCTGTCTCTCTTTCTGTGTTGGCGATCCAGCCTCCGCCAACGGGATCGTGCTCGCGTCCGCCGAACGTGAGGAAGTAGTGTCATTAAATTGTAGTAGCATGAATAGTGTGCTCGAAGCGGATTTTTAGAAAATAAAATAGCCGAATATGAATCGAAAGAGATGACGATGCCGTTTCGTAGAAATGATTATGAAGATGCGCCGGGATATGCAAATGTGGTGTACAGACAATGCGCTCATTAAAACATTATGACGGTGGGAGCAAAAGGGGGTGGTTTGCTCAAACCTCGTGGCGGTCGTTCAGCTCGACGTCTTTCTGGCTTATGCGGCGGTAGAAAGGCAGGCGTGCGTAGGCGGATCGGAACCGCGGCGAGCCGGGCTGCTTGTAGCCCTTGTTGAGGAAAAAGATCTTGTAGAGCAGGCCGAGAATTGTGAAGCCAACGGTGAAGCCAACGAGTGTTACGAAGATCCAGTGGTTGCCCAGCCAGAAAATGACCTTGACGTCAGTCCTGTGCCAGCTGTTGCCCAGGTGGTGGGTGAAGAAGCTCCAGGCGTGGTTGTTGTATTCGTCGGGGAACAGGATGCGCAGGCGATCGGCGCCCTCGGGGCTTTGGTTCATGTAGTGGCGCCAGATGATGCTGAGGTAGAGGGGACCAGTGGTTGCCATGACTGTGATGTATGGGAGGGGCCAGCGGCGGTTGTAGTCGGTCAGCGAGTCGATAGCCTTCAGGAAGAATGGGTGGCGGGGGACGGCGCCCATGACATCGTTGGAGATTCCGGTGGGAATGGTGCGGCGGACCCAAGCTGGGTAGGCAAGGAGAGGGTCGAGACTGCGGTTGCATCCCTGGGTGCTGTTAGCTGTGTCCATGTCCTAGTCGCAGATTCTACGCACGTCGTCCAAGTCAATGTAGATGCCGCCGAAGTGGTGCAGCACAAAGTATCGGATTGTGTCGGCGCGTTGAATAGGGTAAGGGTAGCCGTCGAAGGTCTCGAGGAACCACGGGTACTCGTTGGCGATGAATTCGCGGGCCTTCTTATCGGTCCAGAGCTGGCTCGTATTAGCTTGATTCTACCAAGGTCGTGGATTCCTGGCGTACCTTGTACTCGTAGTCGGGGTGCAGATCGATGCAGCTCTGCTGGGGCCCCTTCCAGTGCGTAGGAATGCTCTCGTTGATGTATGTCTGGTGAATAATCTTGGGGATCAATTGCGCGCGGTCGCCGCCTGCGTTCGAGTTGGGGGCTGGAAGCTCTCCGCGGAGAATGGCATCTTCGCGGCCGGTTGCGACCAAAAGGCCTAGCAATGTCCAGACACTGTGCACAGCGAAGCCAAGGACAACAACTGTGACCAGAATAAATATGGTAACTCCTCTCCTCATGGTTGCGGTTGCTGTTGCTGTTGCGGGTGTTGCGCCCCGGAGACCTCCTTTTCCTGTTCCTAGTATATCTGGGTCGTGGTCGAGAAGCGAATAGAGATGCTGGCGGGGAGCGCTGGGGATCAGGCACTCATGCAGTCGAGGTCGAGGTGACGTCTGGGTCTCGCGTCGCAAAGACTCGGCGGTTCGAAGCAGAGAAGAAGAGGCGTGAAAGAAAGGCGCGCGAGACAGGGCCGGTGTTGGTCTGCTGCGCCGCCAATCTCGCTAAGACCCTGGCCGACCCATCACCGCCCCAGCAACCAATCGCGCTTGCGGAAGTCCACTGTCCAAAGCCGAGCAACGCGGGATGGGCGCCGGGGTGGGCTGTGCTGCGCACGATAAACGCGCTCAGGCCTCAAATCAAATCAGACGTACAGGATACGCTGCTGTACGAGCCGGTGATCGTGGCCTGCCTTGCAGATTGATCTCTTCTTTCAGCGTAGACATACATCTTGCGACAGCCTTCGCTGACCTCACCCTCGCGGCAAGGCCTCAGTGCTGCCTCAATTCGGTGTCCGTTGCGACTTTGGGGCTGTGCCGGCTTGGAATTCGCTCCGCCTATGACGACGGCCTGCAGACGCTACACAGCTGCTTCGCAACGGCTTGTGTAACCCATGTTTGAGGCCCAACACGGAAGAAATCCTCCTGAGGGCTGGATACCCGCCACCGAACGCATGGTACGTCATCAGCTGTCGGCTGCACCTCCGCAGAGCACAACACCAAGTACAGCCTTCATATCATGACGTTGGAGAACGCACGCAAGGTATAGGCATCTCCTCCCAAAATAGTCCAAGTAAGCAGCATGGCAAGGCTGGCCTAGGCTTGCGCCTGCATGACAGGTGTGGTACATTGCAGAGACATTTCCGAGAGCGCCCTCACTTGCAGGTCCACGTTTATCGCTTACGACCATGCTATCAGCAGCTCTGCTAGTACCGCGTGACTGACAGCTTAGACGCCACACGCTCGACCAACCTCGAACAAAGCTTCGCTCGAACCGTGCCAGTAGTAACAAATAAGTTGAAAAAGAAAAGAGACATGAAGGCCATCAGCAGCAGGAGCAGCAGGTCGATCATTTTACCCTCACTTTGACGTCCCTCTAATTCCTTTCGTTAAACCTATTGCTAGACGTCAATTCTCGCACCTGCATTTCGAGGCCACGCCATCGAAAAAGTGACAGCATGTGCTATGCTCGAGACTACATCGAGAAGGCGCGAGCACTGCAAGCACTTCGTTGATCCACCTCCGAATTTTTCATCATACTCTCTACGTTCGCCCTATGATATGACAACCTGGGATTATGCCCTTGTCCACTGAATCTCCCTATCAATCTGACGTTGCAGAGTCATCCGCTACATGTTCTTAATTTCTCCATCTACTCAGTGGGCTCCACTCCTACTCGCCAGGACAGTTGCTTCGGCTGCATCAATATGCAAGCCGGGCGTTGACCACACAGCACCAGAAGCCACCCTTCGCCGTGAAGCGGTCAGCTACTATCACACTTGCGATACACTGTATTCCACTGCCATATACACCTGTGTCGCACTGTTATGTATGGCCATCCTTGGTGGGCTAGTCGGTGCGCACACCACACTCAACGTCTTTACCATGCGCTAATGTGGCCAGGTTATCGTATGCGACAAGTCGAACCCAAAAAGCCCAGCCGTATGCGTTTTGCTCATGTTCTCATTGGCCTTCTATACGCCTTCTCAATCGCTTTTGTCTTCTCTGCTGCGATGGCGAAAGTCGGTCTCGGACTAGCAACAGACCGCGCCTGTCGTGCATCGATATACCTGTGCTTCGTATTCTACATCCTGTGCAAGGCCATCATGTGAGTCTGGTTGCGTTGACGTCTCTGAAATTTCATACTGGCTTCACACAGTATTAGTCCTGATTTCGACGGTCCAGGTACCTCTTCCTCATCGAAAGAGCACACGCGCTTCGAACGAAATTCATACATCGCTTCCGGGACTGGTTATGGAAGACTGGAGTATTTCTTGTCGTCAGTGGCTTTGGCGGTATAGGCATCGTCATCTTCATTCATCCTGTCGCGGACATATCTCCAGTCGATGGGCGATGCCGAATAGGTATACCACGCTACATTACGATACCACTGCTCACCTACAATATTTGCGTCGACATCTTGCTTACACTCACCTTTGTCAATCTCATAAGCCCTTTAATACGTTCCGGAAGTATCGCTGGCAGACCCCTGCCAGCAACACGTCTGGCTAAATGTCTCAGTCGCGTATGCGAGCGATATAAGGCAACGAGATCTGGAGTCTTCGCAGCGGACGGGGGCAACCGAGTCGTGATTGAGAAGTTGGAAAGACTCCTTTGGAAGACATTTCTCGGTTCAGTGTTAGTATTGATACCGACGATCGCCAACCTTGCAGGCATGGCCGCGACTGGCGGACGAGAGCTAGGCTGGATATGTCTCACGTGCTGTTCCCTTGATGGTAACTTCAGAGGCTTCGAAACTCTGTCAGATTCATTAACACCTCCCATTAGTGGTATGGACGGTTTGTGTCTTCCACTGGCTGACAATCGGTGCAAGCAACACAGAGGAAAAGACAATTTCTGAGTAAGTAGGACCTTTCGGTCGGACTATCCATCGATTGCGTGTAGATCAAGTCAGCTAATGGGATGTTCAATGCCGACAGACATGGCCACCGACCATCAGTCGCCTTCTCAGAGCGCCCTGCAGCACCAAAGCCGAGAAGGCAGACGTATTCCAGTCTCTCCTCTTTAGATGGCGACACCTGGTCAACGGAGGTTGTTGACTTTGTCCACGATGACCCTGAGCAGAAGCCTCGCCATTAGAAAGACGGCTTAACTGCACCATCTGACGCCTCCATCAGCGTAGCAGGAGTCGTAGGTCCAAGACCGGCGCTGGGCTCCCCCACACATCCGCGGTCGCAATCGGCCCCTCTGTCGCGGAACAGCCTCACAGATCTGAGTCCTCTTCCTCGGCGATGCTCTGTGACAGCAAATCTCTTCTCTTCGAAGCGGGAGTCCTCTCGGAGATCACGCGACTGGGACCTGAGTAATCAGAGAGCCTTTCCTCCCTCTTCTCACGCTGCTCGGTTCTGAACTCAGCGGCAGTACGGGATCTGCGCGGCTTAGGATTTGATGTGGCATGGCTGCTGAGAGATGATGACAACAAATTGAAGATGAAGTACAGTACGGCGCCTGTCATGCAGCCTATAAGGCCTGCGGTTCCCAGGTAGATGTATAGAGTCTAGATATCTTAGTGTCGTCCATTGATTCCTCCTATGTACATATGAACAAACCTCGATCCTCTCCAGCCACTTCACCTGCAGTGGGAATGTGACGACAGTGAACAACCCCTTTGCAAGATGTACAAAAGGAAGGAGCAGGAAGCTAATGACGTTCCAGATTGGCGACAGCAGCACAAGTACGACCCGCAGGGCCACCAATAGGACAAATTGCAAAGCATAGATGCATTTGCTCAGAGCATAGAGGGATTTGCTGACGGGCCACCAGGCCAGTTGTGCTACGGCAAGGAAGTCGACAAGGGTTGGGTCCATGTTGTAGTGATGTCGCTGAGAGTCGGGGTCTGGAGAAAGAAGCCACAACGCGTTCGCTATGACGTGCACATGAATGTGGATGCAGACAAGCGTATCACGGTGTCCAAGCACAACACAGATGCATCTGGTGGAGCGGACGTCAACCTCACGATGGGCGCGACAGGCGCCACGATGCGGCTGTGGCTGGTGCGGAGTATCGGCGATGGACAGCTGCAAGCTATGCAATCCCAGTCCCTGGCGTGTCCCGCCGCATGCATCCTGAGACGGGGCGATTGTGGAGAGCTAGTTTCGACGCCTGTTGCTCAGTTCGACCTCCGGAGGACCCCCATAGAGTGTAGGAGCCCAGCGTCAGTCATCGCCGGATCTGGAGATGGGGAACCAGCATTCGAGCTCGCGGTCGACGCCGGCCTCTTCGCAACCGCAATCGCCCGTTGGCTCGGGCAACAACCATCACACGTCACATGCACACGTTCACGGCCACGGCCACGGCCACCCGGGTAGCTCAGACAAACACCACCTGCCGCATCCTGGATACCGCACTGGCCGGCGTGCGAGCATACAGCCCGTCACTCTTACGCAGGTCGCCCCTCCGTCCGCGAGCTTCGAGAGTGCCGAGCGGGGTCGCGCCATCACTCACAACCCAAACACCACTGCCCAGGTCACCAGCCAGTTGCGCGCCGCCCAGGACCGCAGCATTGCGCGCGAGGGCAGCACCGACAAGATGGGCAATGAACAGAGTAGCAACAAGAAGGAGAAGGAGAAGGAGCGGGAGGAGCGCTTGGAGAAGCTGAGCCGCCAGTCGACGCCGCAGCCTGCGCCTTCGAGCTCAGCATTACCACCACCACCATCGGCGCTGCAGCCGCCCACGAATACCACACCACCCCAAGCCAAAGGCCCATCGCCGCCGGCTGCGCCCACATCGACGCCTCCGCCCAGCGAGGTGCACGCAATCCCCATCGAAGCGCCGCAGAGCAGCAGGGCAGAGGAGGCAATTGCGGGGTCGCTCGAGCCAGCCGATGCCTCGCAGGACTATCTCATACCGTCATCGCACTTCAGTCGTCCGCCGCGCCTGCCACTGCCCATCGAGGAGGAGGTACATACGCCTGGCTCGCCCATAATATCGCCCACCGATCTCCCCGCCGAGTCGCTCGATCATGGCGAAGTCGAGGGTACCCTGCCGCGCCGGACGTCTATGCTCAGCAGCACAACAGCCGATGACGACGACCTGGGCGAAGAGTTCAAAGTGCCTACACCCGGCCGCCCGACCGTGCCGACGTTGATTGAGTGGGAGGGCCCCGGCGAGAGGGTCTACGTGACTGGAACATTTGCAGGATGGAACCGAAAGTACCGTCTTCACCAGAAGTAAGTGGAAGCCCTTTTGCTTTTCCAATCCTTGCAGAGTTTCCTGCAGGTATCCGTGTGGCACATGTCTCACCCAACGCACCTGAGACACGGTCAATTAGACGACGCCTATCATGCCAGCCTCGTGGTCTTTTGCTGTAAATCATAGCTCCTGCATTGTTTTCTGCTGTTGAGGGTTACACTGCACATCGACAAGGCTGACCTATTGCTCTTCTCTAGTGGTCCCAGCAAAAAGGACAATGTTCTTTCTGCGTATGTGCCCATCCATCCGGGAACACATCATCTCATGTTCATCGTGGATAACGACATGATGATCTCGGACAAGCTGCCGACAGCCGTCGACTATACCAACATCCTAGTCAATTACCTCGAAGTTTCGCAGGACGATGTCCTGGTCCAGCAGGCAGCCGGTGCAGCGAACAAGCCCTCAGATGCACCATCAACTACAGAAGAGCAGTCCGCAGCCAATCCGCCACAAAACCCTCCCTCTCCTGAAGTGCCCATCGTCAAGCCTCCGACTGCTGATATCCCTGACACGAAGCTTGCTGAGCCGGAAAAGAGATATCACTCAAAAATCCCCCAGTATTTACTGGATCTGGATGCGCCGGAGGAGTCTTCGAGGTTCGCTCGAGCCAACGCTGCAACAAGCAACCTGCCCACACCTCCGACTCTGCCCATGTTCCTGAGCAAGAGCATACTCAATGGGACTACGCCGATGAAGGATGACAGCAGCGTGCTGATCATGCCGAACCACACGGTGCTGAACCACCTGGCAACAAGCAGTATCAAGGACAACATCTTGGCTACCAGTGCAACCACACGGTACAAGCAGAAGGTATGGGCGACGCAAGAAGCTATACAAGAGTCTTCGCTAATTCCAGCTAGTTCCTCACAACGATCATGTACAAACCTAAGGAGGAGCACGGTGAGGTATACTGATGCTTCGGCACAGATAGGTTGGTATAGCATTCTTGCATCTGCCTCGAGCAGTTTTGGTGTTTTAGCGTTACGGTACGATATTGATGAGACTTATGAATACCCCGGCTCTCAATGGAAGGCGATCTGGGACAGCATGAACAGAGGGCAAAAATCCATAATTTTCATGAAGTGCGAGGTTATCTACGCTGCAGCGTGGAGCTTGTTTGAGACGAAAATAAGGCATCCTAGTGCAATCGAGTGATCAACGTCGGAGAGCTCTCAGCCAAGCGCTGCTGCACGGTGACAGCATCGTTGCTAGCGTCACATGAAGATTGCGGACCGCCCGCAGCAACCCTGTCAGCCAGCACGGCATCCGGCACTGTAGCACCTTCGACCAGCTGCCACTTTCTCGTAGAGCTGGATGACCTCTCGTGCCATGTCATCGCCCAGCCTGTAGCTCTCTGCAAACCATCCTTATGCGATAGCACATAGCGCATACACCCGCGGTGCTCACGACGAAGCAGCCCTTGCATCCATCCCAATTCCCGCGGCGCGCCGGACCGCTCACAACGACCATGTTCCTGCCTGCAAACACTCCGCGCAGCGCGGCACCCGCTGCGCCACAACTACATGCTCGCGATCTCTTCACGCTGGCGTTTGGCCAGTCCGGACGCTACGACGAGAACTGGAGCAGTCTGATCGGCATCGTCACCGCCATTGTCGGCAACGTACTGATTTCCTTCGCCCTGAACACCCAGCGCTATGCCCATATCAAGCTCGACCGCGAGTGGCAGGAGGAGGAGAGGCGGCGCAAGCGGCGCAGCAAGAGCAGCACCAGTATATCGCGCTTGGGAGAGGAGGGGCGGAAGAACACAGGCGGCCAGGCGCCGGGGAGGAACAGCACCGAGCACGACCCGCTGCTCGCCGACGGACACCCTGATGGTGATGTCAGCCCCGATCGCCTCGAGCGCTCCGAGACAGACGAGGGCACCTTCAAGCAGAAGTCGTACCTCAAGTCGCCGTACTGGTGGCTCGGCATTGTGCTCATGACTATCGGCGAGGCGGGCAACTTCCTTGCGTATGGATTCGCCCCAGCGTCCATTGTCAGTCCGCTCGGTGTGGTGGCGCTGATCTCGAACTGCATTATTGCGCCTTTCATGCTGAAGGAGCGCTTCCGCTGGCGTGACGCCGCGGGTGTGGTTGTTGCTGTGGGCGGCGCTGTGACAGTTGTGTTGTCTGCGAATGATAACAACCCGAAGCTGGGGCCGGACGAGATCTGGGAGCTGATTAAGAGGTGGGAGTTTGAGACGTATCTGGGCATCACTGTTGGTGTTATTATTGTCCTGATGGGGGCAAGCAACAAGTATGGCGAGAAGAACATCTTGATTGATTTGAGTCTGGT
The DNA here is from genome assembly GCA_011058905.1 of Curvularia kusanoi. Classification (NCBI taxonomy): domain Eukaryota; kingdom Fungi; phylum Ascomycota; class Dothideomycetes; order Pleosporales; family Pleosporaceae; genus Curvularia; species Curvularia kusanoi. The sequence continues at coordinate 1,802 of SWKU01000017.1, read as the reverse complement.
GGGACTGTTCGGTGGCTTTACCGCTCTGTCGACCAAGGGCGTAGCGTCACTGCTGAGCTACACGCTTTGGCGCGTCATCACGTTCCCCGTCTTCTATCTTCTGGTTGCGATTCTGGTCGGCACGGCGGTCATGCAGATCAAGTACATCAACCGCGCACTGCAACGCTTCGACGCCACGCAGGTCATCCCGGTCCAGTTTGTCATGTTCACTTTGTCGGTCATTCTTGGATCCGCCATCTTATACCGTGACTTCGAACGCACATCTGGCGGCGATGCAGGGAAATTCATTGGTGGTTGCGCCCTTACCTTCTCCGGAGTCTGGCTCATCACCAGCGGACGGCCGCGCAGACACGACGACGATGAGGACGACGAAGACGACCGTGAACCTGAGCCAGAAGACGCCATAAACCTCAACGGCGAACGGTACCGCGACTCCATTGATAGCCACAGCGGCGAGCGTTACCGCGACAGCATCGACAGCCCGAGCTCCAGCCACTCCTCATCCTCAACAATCCGTCCCGCATCTCCACCCCTCAACATCATCGACATCAACCCTCTCTACCAAGACGAAGACCGCCCTTCAACCCCAACAATCAAAGTCACCACCCCGGACCCCTCCACCCCACCCCGCCGAACCTACACCTCCGAAGCCCTGGAATCCCTAATCCAAAACCCCTGGTCCCAGCCGCCACAACGCTCCACCCCGAGCCCCAAACCCTCAATCAACAGACACACCTCGACGCCCGTGCTGCCCAGCGAAGCGGCACCACCGCCCTCGCACCTCTCCAGCCACCCCAACCTACCCACCACGCCCTCGGACCCCACTCTCGCCAGCGCAGCACCCATGCCGCGCACCCCGACGCGGGGCAAGAGCCACGACGAGCTCCCCTCCACCCCAGGCACAGCACAGTCCTCCGGCCTCGGCCCCGGACTCCGCCGTCTCCGCACCGCAGACCGCCAGCGCACCTCCGTCTCCGGCCCCCAGCTCCTGGCCTCCCCGCTCTCCACGAGCCTCAGCGCCCTGGTCCAGGATCTCAAGCGCGGAGGGGGCGTGCGCATGCGCGCTGACCAGACCCAGACGCCTGGTGAGGCGCGCGAGGGGCGGCGACAGAGCGTGCTGGGTCTCGGGAGTGTGGAGGCGGAGGCGCATGAGGGAGTTGGAGGAATTGGAGGGGGAGCAGGAGGAGAGATGTTCGGCGAGCCGTTGAGGAGGGGGAGTACCCGCGGGAGTAGCACCGCAAGGAGTGAGCGCGAGGGAGAGATGCCTGGTGCCCCTGCGGGGCGGAAGCGGAGTGGCACGTTGAACGAGCTTTGGCGCGGGTTGAGGGGGATGAATAGTAGTGGGAGGGAGGATGTTGGTGGCGAGCAGCAGCAGCTCCAGAGAGCAGAGGAGCAGTAACAGCTGCTCTAGGCTGGTTTCCAGTAGTGTAGTGGGTGCGTGTTCATATCGAAGCGAGAATCGCGGTAGAGTTGGGTGCTTGGGTAGTAGTGACCTGGTTTTGTAGCGTTTCCGTCTTTTCTTGCGTCTTGTTTTTTTTTGTGCTGCATAGCTTGCGTGCCCTGGATATCTACCCTCCGACGTAGGTTTTTGGGGATAATAGACTTTTTCTTCTTCTTCATTTTTGAGTCTTCTTCGTCTTTTGATTCAGATGATGCTTCCACTTCCACTCCCCACTCCCACTTCCCACTTCCCACTTCCCACTTCTTTCTTCGTCTTATGAATGCGTTAACTATCCCCCCCCCCCCCCCCCCCCCCCTTTTTTTTTTTTTTTTCTTTTCTCTTCCCCCCACCATTCTTCCCA
>SWKU01000016.1:767182-841504 GCA_011058905.1 Curvularia kusanoi | reverse complement strand
TTGACCACCTGGTGGGCACCCCCCACCCCACATCTTCCTATTAAAGGCTAAAAGAGGGTCGCGGCCCCCCCCCCCCCCCCCAATTCTCTGTCAATCTGCTCGCATCACGCATGCAGGCAAGCACAACTCGTCGCCCGCTGCCCTCCCCTGCACAATCCCGTACCCCGGGATGGGTTGGCGGAAAAGGTCGGAATCGGGGAATGGGCGTAGTGCGTTGCGGTGCCCTCATGCTCACCTGGCAGCCTTCTGCCTCAGCGCATGAGGAGATTCGAAAGGCGCTATCTTGACAGCGTCGTATGGCGAAGGCGTATGAGAAAGACTCTCGGCTTTCGTCCTGCCGTCACCCGTCAGTATCGCATCATGACTTCCCCCGGACTCTACCCCGGGGTACCCCCCTTCGAACTAACTCACCTATAACTCTAGCTTGCGCCGATGGATTCAACGTAGTCTTTGGATTCGGGGCCCGTGATGAAGGTGACAGGGTAGCCCAGGGTGATGAGGCTCTTGGCTATGGTTGTTGTATTCTCCATATGGCTTGATAGACTTGTTCAGTAGCTGTACACGGAGCTGGAGGGCTGTCAGGTAACCGACCTGAAGTGCGGTGTAGCCGTCATCACAATCGGCGTCTTTAAACGTGGGACGAGGCTGGCATTTGTGCCGGCTAGCAATTCTGATATGTACCCGTTCGACCATTGTACGTAAATCAGCGCAATGAGAGGCAAGATACTTGCCAGCCAGAACGGTGCGGACGGCATGGTCGATTCTCAGGGTATGTATGAGGCGGCGCGGAACAATTGAAAGAAGGAAGAATTCTGGGCATCAAGACATGTCAGTGTTAGTTGAGCTTGTGTTTACATGTTCCATGTGGAAGTGTACTTGTGGAAGCGCTGACGTGGGCAGAGTAGATTAGAGAAGCGTACCCAATCGCGCATGTCGGCGACTGGCCACGGACAAACAAGCCAGCATCGAAGCTTATCTAGATCTTAGCATCTGTACGACGAATGTAGAATATGGGTTTACGTCCCAAACAGGCCGTATGACCAGGATCCGCTTTGCAGCACCGCAGCCGCCGAAGTGCATTTGTTGGCGCCTTGTGGTCCATACATTCGAACAGTTACCGTATGACATGCGCTACCTTCGTTTTTTCTCACGGTGTGCAATTCTCGGATTCGAGCGGTGGCGATGAGATACATGTGTGCCTCGAAGTGGAGCAAAGTAAGCTTTAAGAGTGGAGTACATACCACGAGTCTAAAATAAACATCACCTCACGCTATAAGAACGCATCTAGACTCAACAACAACCACCTTGATTCAATATATCTACCATATTGTCTCCGTAAAATGTAGTATGTAATAGAATTGAAACCCCGCCACCATCGAGGAGGCGGGCACCTCCCAGACTCCGTCAAGCCATCCTTGCTATATCGCCATCACCTTTTTGAATTTCCACAAAAGCCTCTAGTTCTGGCCCTTCTGGCCCTGGAGGAAGCCCTGAAGCCACTCCCAGAAACCGTTGCCAGAGCCGGACTCCTCGCCGTCCTCCTGTCCAATGCCACCGGGTCCACCAGGACCTTCGGGAGCGGCAGTGGGACGCGGGCCAAGAGTCAGCAGGGTGCTGGGACGGCCTGGGAAGCCTGGGAAACCGGGGAAGCCGGTACCAGCAGGGGGCGCGGGGAATCCGCCGGTGGGCATGGGGAAGGGGAAGGGGGCTGTAGGGCCTCCGGCGGGAGGGCCGCCAGCAGGAGGGGTGGGGAGACCTGTGGGAGGGACAGGTCCGCCGGCAGGAGGAGTAGGGGCACCCGCAGGGGGAGTAGGAGCGCCGGAAGGAGGTGTGGGGAGGCCTGTAGGAGGAACAGGTCCGCCGGTGGGCAGACCGGGGAGGCCAGGCGCACCAGTTGCGGTGGGCGCGGCTGGGGCGTTGGGATCGAGCAGGCTGAAAGAAGGGAGCTGGCGGTACTTGACCTCGCGCCTCTTGACCTCTGGGGCCGCCTTGGGTGCGAGAGCGTAGTCAACGTTCAAATCGCGCTTCTCCTGGCCATTTCCACCAGGGCCGCCGGGGAAGCCGGGGAAACCGCCAGTGGGGAAGGGGAAAGGAGGCGACGCGCCGCCAGTAGGGAAGGGGAAGCCTGGAAAGCCACCGCCAGGTGCACCAGTAGACGCGGGAAAGCCTGGGAAGCCGCCAGGAGGCGTGGGAAAGCCGGGAAGGCCAGTAGGACGGGGTGGACCGCCGCTGTGGTGGTGGCCAGGACCGAAAATAGCGTCCCAAAAGTCACCGATGGCGGGTGCTGAGGTATGTTAGTTGAGCTGATAGATTGTAACTGACGTTGAGTAATCATACCTGCCACGGTAGAACCGGCGAGAGCGAGAACGAGAGCGGACTTCATGTTGATCTTGGTTGGTGATAATGAAAGAGTGAGAGTGTTTACAAGCGCGAGATGGCTGGATTGGAAGTTGGAAGAAAGACTGGCACAGCCAAAGAGAATGTAATGTCGAAAAGACAGGAAGCTTGCAAAGCGTAGTGAAAGATGTAACCCAGAATCACTCAAGATCTGATGATGGGCAAGAACACATGGCAGCGCTCCTCCATATATACTCCGTCGACGATATGCCTAGAAAGATGGTCTCTCCAACAGCAGACTAACCACGCATGGCGTCACCCGTAATTCCACACAAGCCAAGGCTTGTCAGTGCTTGGTCGTTCATAACGAGTTGTTGCTCGGTAGCGTCATGATCTGTTGTACGCCCCACGTTTCAGATCGATATGTTTGGTAGACATTGTGTCGAGGTCGTTCGGTCAATCACCATGACACAAGCAATTCTGTCAAGAGCTTAGTCCGGGTGGCTTGGGGTCGATCTCAATTGTTGCTTCCAGGCTCGGCCAGTCAAGTCTCAGGACGAAGATGTGCTTTTCGGACGTCCCCAGACCATGATTTGTGATCCCCAGATGTTGATGTTTGACGGATACAGGTAGGACCGCAGTTAGATTGACAAATGCACATCCTCACTCCCGTCCAACCGGTGGATTTCCTCATCAAGACCGATAGGTGGTGATCGTAAGAACGGGTGAGCATGAAGGGGCTCTGCGGGTCCGTTTCAAGCGTACGCGTCGCGGAGTGCCAAGCGGAATCGATTGGCTCCGATTGGCCGCGCACCATCACGGTGGTACAGTTTCTGTAACAAGTAGACCGTCGGTTGTAGACAGCCTCGGATCCAGTCGATTTCATGTTGGATGCTCCAGAAACATCTGCCCAGAAACATCTGTCAAGGTGTGACAGGCGTTCGTCCCACGGAATTGTTTGTTTCGTAGAAACAGAGATCCGCCCAGTAACGAACGCTGCATGAATGACGAAATGGCTTCCATGACGATTGTAATATCAAAAGACTCCAATCGACCCGTCCATCAGCACATCTATGCCGTGGTGCTTTACATCCATCCTAGACGTTTTGCGCCATAGCTCCAGCCGCTGAGAAGCGCAGTCGCTCCCGTGAAAGCGATGAGGGCCCCATAACCACTACCGTATGCAAAACCGGCATTGAAATGGCCTGCACGAAGTAACGCCTCAGAAAGAGGGCCTGAGGCAAGATTACCAACCCCCTTGCCCGCAGACAAGAAAGCAAAAATCATCCCTGAATCCGCACTCATGCGCTTCTTTTGCGTGTCTCGGATGATGCCACTCCAGCTGCTCGCCTGACAGCCTGCGAAAGCGCCGTACACGATACTGAAGAGGTAAAGGGGTGCCAGTGTTGTCGAAAACCCCCACAGGAGGAAGACTCCGACGGCTGAACCGAGAGCTGCTACGAGGAGGCAATTGACAACGTTGAATTTGTCGACTGCTACGCCCATGGTCAAAGATCCCACAAAGGCTGCTGCATTGAGCAAGATGATCGTCACCGTGCTCTCAATCGTGTTGGCGCCCAGCGAGCGCGCGAAAGTTGGTAGGTAGATAGCTGGGAGGAAGTAGCCAATACCTTGGAGGATGTTGCACGACTGCAGGATCAAAAAGTTTGAACATGTCCAAAACGACATGTCAAACTTGAAAGGCAGAGTGGCCTGCGATTGCGGAAGTCGTGGTTTAAAGAAGAACAGAATGGGAAAGTTCAGAGCAACAAAGCTTAAAGCGCAAACCCGCAACGTCGTCCGGAAGCCATAACGTTGCAGTAGCCATTCCAGGATGACTGGAAGAATTGCACCGGACAGCCCAAGGCCAGCCATGGTCACCCCATACGCAAAGCCTCGCCGTCTCACCCACCATTCCTCGATGTAGAAAAGAATGCTTGTCCAGGCCAAGCCCCCTCCAAGTGCATAGAGAATACCTTGAGTGAGAATAAGATGGGAGACGCTAGTAGAGAGTGATCCAAGACCCAGTGCCAAACATACTACAGTCAGGCCGACTGGTGTTGCCCATGGTCGAAGGCGCGGATAGCATTTTAAAAGCATGAACCACAGAGTGATGTCCATATACATGATGCCCATTGCGCAGGCACCAACAATAGCAAGATTGCTAGATCCAGCAAAATCATTGCTTGTGTAGTACTCTTGAAATACACCGTAGGTCGATGGGAAGCCTGGTTTATGTTAGTGGTTGTCGAGTGTGGACAGGTCTAGCGCTTACCCCAAATCATTGCCTCTAACATAAAACATGAAAATAGGAATAGCCATGCATCTTTGCCTCCATCCGTGGGTGGTAGAGAGTGGCCCTGCTCGTCTTCGGTATTGGCTCCGGCGCCTTGCGGTAGCAGTTCCACATCTGTCAGAGTAGCTGCAGAAGAATGCTGCGTCTGCGGATTCAAGTCGACTTCTGTGCTGTTATGCGACGCCATATTAATGTCAATTTGAGAAGACCTCACTAAGACTGCGACAGATAGCGAGCTCGCGGTATATAGCCTGACCCGAGATAGGATTGATCGCCGCTAGCCGTCGTAGGGCGCGTCTGGTGGACTCCTCGACGGCGCATGCAAACGGCACAGCAGCCGCAGAGAAGCTGCTAGGCATTTCACGGTTATCGCACCGCGGAGCGGTGGCTTCAGTCCATGCTGACAAATCGCCGGCAGTGAAGGACATTACGTTGGCGGCGCCCAAAGCAAGTCGGCAGAAAGTGCAAGTGGGTCCCGGGGAAGCTGCAGGGGTGCAGCGGCTCTTAGCGAGGCGTGATCTGGAGTGACGGACGCGACTTGACGGCTGAATGTTTGTCAACAGTCGCGAGGGCTGAGATTATTTCACCACCATGACGCAACGCCAATAGAAAGTCCATACTAGGCTTCTGAACACACAATGGGCGACTCTCCACGCTCTGCAAAACGCAGGAAGCTCGATTCACCCGACCGCAACGAAACGAATACCCCAACGCAAAGCTCAAGAAGCAAGACACCGGCGAGGCTATCTCGATCGGCAGCGAAGGCACAAGGAGAGGCTCTGCCAGACGTATGGCAGGACACAGCACGAAAGCGGAAGCCACAGGCTGGCAGCAATGGCACGCCAGCGAAGCTAGATGCGGTCGACGAGGAAGACATCTTCGACGACATTGAGGGTGCATTGGGCGTCTCGAAGCCGCCAGCAGCAAAGCGACGATCCAAGGTAGCATCGAAAGAAGATCAGGCAACTGCAGACGAGCTGCAAGAACCCTCCACGACCACAAAACGAGGCAGGCTGCGCTCCACCAAGAATGTCCAAAGCGCAAGCCGAAGCGCTTTCAAGGATCTAGCCGGCAGCTTTAAACACGAAGAGGATCCAGAGACAGATACCCCTGATGAGTTGGCTGAGGCTGCGACTCCATCAAAGCGTACGAAGACTCCACGTACAGCTGGGCGCAAAACTCCAGCCGCAAGATCGACGGGGCGGAAGAAGGCGTCTAGTGCGAGAGACGAAGAGGAGGACGGAGGCGAGATTGGCATGGTGGATGCTATTGCTACCACAACCCCTGCGAGATCAAAAAAACGAGGCAGGCCTGCCAAGACACGGAAAGAGATCCCAGATACTGAAGATGAGCTGGCGACGCGACCGCCACCGAGTACAACCAAAAAAGCCATAGAAAGGCGCCGGCAAAACCGTGCCGATCATGCCAACAACCGCTTTGATGTCGAGAGCTCTCCTGCGCTACATCCGCCGGATGATGACGACCTGGAAGTGGATGGGAACAGCATCATGGAGAGCGTGCTGGACATTACCGAGCCGAGTCCGTTCAACAAACCGCCGTCGGCACAGAAGATACAACCTCTACCTGCAATTGTATACGGGAACATACCAGCAGGGCGCGAATTAGACTTGCTCAAGACTGTCGTCATGGAGCGGATCACTGGCAAACGTCCCACGCCCCTGGTTGGCTTGGACGAGGAATACAAATCCGTCCACCAGCTGGTCGAGCACACAGTCACGGCAGGAGAAGGAAACTCGTTGCTTTTGATAGGAGCACGAGGGAGTGGCAAAACAGCTCTCGTCAACAAAGTGCTGTCAGAAGTATCCAAAGACAATGCCCAGGATTACCACGTCATACGCCTGAACGGCTTTATCCATACCGACGACAAAATTGCATTGCGCGAGATCTGGCGTCAGTTGGGAAAAGAGATGGATGTTGAAGAAGACGGCAGCGGCCCCGGGAAGAACTACGCTGACACCTTGCAAACGCTTCTTGCACTGTTGTCACATCCATCCGAACAAACAGGCGAGCACACAGACCATGTGGCTAAGGCTGTCATCTTTGTCATGGATGAGTTCGACCTGTTTGCCCAGCACCCGCGCCAGACGCTGTTATACAACTTGTTCGACATTGCACAGTCACGCAAAGCACCTATCGCTGTGCTGGGTCTGACAACGAGGATCGACGTTACAAACAGCTTGGAGAAGCGAGTCAAGAGTCGATTCAGCCACCGCTACGTACATCTCAGTCTTGCAAAGAGCTTCACTGCGTTCCAAGAAATCTGCAAAGCTTGCTTGATCGTACATGCCGACGACCTGAGTATCGAAGAGCGAGGTATCTTGGGCGGCGGCATAAAGACGACACCAGCCAAGAAAGCGAAGAAAGAACCATCTCCCGACGTTCTTACCGAATGGAACGCCAACATCGAGGTACACATCCACGCCCCACCTCCCTCCTCTCAACCCTACTAACGATTCCACAGAAACTCTTCGCAACCCCCTCCTTCCTGACCACCCACCTCGCCCCAGCCTTCCACCTCACCAAATCCCTACCTTCAGTCCTAACATCTTTCCTCCTCCCCACCGCCACCCTGGCCCCCAACACCGCCTTCACCCCCTCCCCAATCCTCACATCCCCAGACTCCAAACTCTCCATCCTGCCCCACCTAAGCACCCTCGCCCTCTCCCTCCTCATCGCCACCGCCCGCCTGGATATCATCCACGACAGCGACGCCTGCAACTTCAACATGGCGTACGACGAGTACGTCACCCTCGCATCTAAAGCACGGATTCAGTCGGCGGCCGGCGGGTTGAGTGCTAGTGGTAGCACGACGAAAGTGTGGGGGAAGGATGTGGCGAGGAGAGAGTGGGAGGGTCTCGTGGAGCTGGGCTTCATAATGCCGGTTGTGGCCGGGCAAAGGGATGGATTCGGGATGTGTAGGTGCGACGTTGCGCTCGAGGAGATTGGGGAGGTGATCAGGGGGACGAAGGGGATGGAGAGGGGCGTGGAGAGGTGGTGTAGGGCTATTTGAGGAGTGAGAAGGTGTTGTATTGGTAGTGGAATATACAGCGTGTCTTTTTCAGACAGCCCATATCAAGATCTCTCCTCGAAGGGCCACGCAACTCAGAACAGCGACATGGTGCACAGCAGTGTTTGGGGGGAATCAACATCTAACTTGGGGGGTTTTACAAGCCCCGTCCTACTATTTACACAAACCCGGCTTTGCTACTTCCTTTTTCCATTCGACGTCTACGGCTTCTACTGGGTGGTGCCGGTGTGTGTGGCGCGCTCGGCGTAGACCCACTGGCCCTCTGGCGCGGGCTCCTCGAGGGGCTCCCAGCTGAAGCGTGTGCATTAGTCGGTTATCTAGGATGTGTGTTTGGGATGTGTGTGTGTGCGAATGGACTTACACCTTGTTCTTGATCATCTCGTCGACGAGCTTGTGCTCGCCCTCGGCGACTTGGATGACTTCCTCGATCAGGCCGGCGCCGAGCTTGCTCTCGAGGTCGGAGATGCTATTTGCCGTCGTTAGCATTGCGGTGGTTTAAATCATCGCATCAGCGCATGAGCGCATCGTCTACCGTATGCCGGGAAAAACCTACGCCTCGATGGTGTACTGCGGCTCAGGCGCAAACACGGTGGGAGTGTGCGTGCGCTCAGGCTTGTAGTCGACGTCGCCCTTGAGAGCCTTGATATCCTTCTTACGGGCAGCCTGCGACCTGATACCCTCGGGGAAGCTGGGGGCCTTCTCGCCGTCCCACTCGGCCTTGCGGTTCTGGCCGTAGTCGCGGGTGTCCTGCTTGGGCAGGACGACGGCAATACCGGACTCGTTCTCGATGGTGTGGAAGTGGTCCGGGTCGTTTGCGATCTGGGCGACGATGGTTTGCTGCCACTGGTCCCAGCCCTTGGGCTTGGATTCCTCGATGATGCGCAGGCGGTGGCGCGTCAGCGCCTCGACGGACTGGCGGTACACGGACGACTCGGGCACTTGCTTGAGCTTGGTGAGGGTGCTGGTGTAGTGGAAGAGTAGGGTCGAGCGTGGTGACGGGTGGGTTACGAGGCCTGTGAGGCCCGTTGGCGCGCCGGCCTCCAGGTACTGGCCGGGCCTGACGGCGGCGAAGAGGCGGGATGCGGCCCTCATGGTTTTTTGCGGGGTGTTGGAGGGGGTGGCGGGGCGCAATGCGTGTGGGAAGGTCGTGATGCCGTCAACTCTCGAAGTTGCTCGGAGTACGATGACGCTCGGGCCAAGCGATGCGATGCCGCCGCCGCCGCGGGAGCTTGAGTGGCTTTACGACAGGGATGTGGCGCCTGCGACCAGAACCGTGGCATTCGACACACTACCACTTGCACGCTTCGGAGCCCGATTGTGCGCGTGTGGCAGCCCCTTTCCTTCGACGTCTACGACGCTTTTACTGTACTGTAATTCAGCGCATACGCCTATATATCGAGTACTCCCGCGCCTCTTACTGCCCGCCGCTGCGTCCCAGCAGCACGCAGCCGTCGCCATGCGCTCCCTCTTCTATTCGCTCTTGTCGCTGGCGACTTTGGCATCCACACTTGCGGCACCAGATAATACTGCACCTCGGCTAGTAAAGAGAGCTGATGCCGACGACTGGGAGGAGAAGACGCCCGATACTATCTTTAATGGCCAGACAGTGCCGCCCATGCCGGTGCTCGATGTGCACACTTTCGAAAAGGAGACCAGCAAGGGAAACTGGTATGGAGTAGTGGCAGTGGATCTTGGATGCTTGCTGACCACTGTATAGGCTTGTAGAGTTCTTCTCACCCTCGTGTCCCCACTGCAGACAGTTTGCGCCGACCTACCAGACTGCCTATGAGTTCTACTACACATCCAAGCCCATCGACGCAAAGGGCGAGCCCGAGGGCGACTCGCTCAACTCCTTCAAGCGCTTCTACGACTTCAACATCGCCAAGGTCGACTGCATAGCCTCCGCCGATCTCTGTGCTGCTCACGAAGTCATGAGCTATCCCTCGATGATCTATTTCCGCGACGGAAAGGAGACGCAGCGACAGCGAGGGTCAAAAGACATGAAGGAGCTGAGCCAGTGGATTGAAGAGCTGCTTGAGACCATTCGTCCCGGCTCTCGCAAGGAGGGCGGTCCTAAGCTGCCCAAGGCTGGTGATAAGGCCGTCGAGGCTGGCCCTGATAAGGAAGAGGTTGTGAAGGAGAAGGCAAAGGAGGAGACAAAGGACAAAGAAGCTGCCGTTTCCAAGCTCGAGAGCCTCAAGAACGAACCCACCAAGGCGGCCACGCCCACCCCGACCCCCGCAAAGGCTACCCCAGTGAAGGCTGTGTCGACATACAATCCTTCCGGTCTCTCCCAGCCTCTTACCGCAGAGAAGTTCCAAAGCGCCATCACCAACACTCATGACGCTTGGTTTGTCAAGTTCTACGCGCCCTGGTGCCACCACTGCCAGGCCCTGAAGCCGAACTGGGACAACATGGCACGCCAGATGAAGGGCAAGCTCAACGTTGGCGAGGTCGACTGCGACGTCGAGAAGAGGCTCTGCAAGGATGCCAAGGTCAGAGGCTACCCCACGATGCTCTTTTTCCGCGGTGGCGAACGCATTGAATACGAGGGTCTCCGCGGTCTGGGCGACCTGCTCGATTACGCCAACAAAGCCAGCTCGATCAGCGGTGGAGTCGAGGAAGTGGACGCTGCAAGCTTCAAGGCCCTCGAAGAGAAAGAGGAGGTCATCTTTGTCTACTTCTACGATCACGCCACCACCTCCGAAGACTTTGCTGCCCTTGATCGTCTGACTCTCAGCCTGGTCGGCAAGGCCAAGATCGTAAAGACCAGCGACAAGGCCATGTCTGACCGTTTCAAGATCTCCACCTGGCCACGTCTCATGGTCTCCCGCGACGGAAAGCCCACCTACTACCCCCCAATCACCCCCAAGGAGATGCGCGACACCCGCCAGGTCCTCACATGGATGAAATCCGTCTGGCTGCCGCTTGTCCCCGAACTCACCTCCTCCAACGCAAAGGACATCATGGACGGCAAGATCGTAGTCCTCGGCATCCTCAGCCGCGCGCGCTCCGACGAATTCATCCTCTCCAAGCGCGAAATGAAGAGCGCCGCCATCGAGTGGATCGACAAGCAAGACGCCCTCTTCCAGCTCGAGCGCAAGGAACTCCGCGACGCAAAGCAGCTCCGCATCGAAGAGGCCGAGGACAAGGACGACGAGCGCGCCCTGCGCGACGCAAAGGGCATCCGCATCAACATGGACGAGATCGAGCGGCCGCGCGTCGGCTTCGCATGGGTCGATGGCGTCTTCTGGGAGCGCTGGGTCAAGACGACATATGGTGTGGATGTCAAGGAGGGTGAGCGCGTCATCATCAACGACGAGGATGTAAGTTTACCCTTCAAAAGCCCCCCCCCCTTCCCCCTTCTCTCTCCATATCCTGTTTTTCCTTTTCACCAACTGACAACACCCGACCACAGAACCGCCGCTTCTGGGATACCACCATCTCCGGCGAACCCATCCGCCCCTCCCGCACCAGCATCCTCGAAACCCTCAACAAAGTAACTCACAACCCGCCCCTCATCCCCTCCAAATCCACAACCGGCCGCGTATCCGGCTTCTTCCTCGCCCTGAACCGTTTCGCGTGGCACCACCCCGTGCTCGCGGTCCTTGGAACCATCAGCCTCATCCTCGCAGCGTTGGTGGGCGGGAAGAAACTGCGCAGGCGCGGTGGGAATGCCGGGTATTTCTATGCAGGCGGGGAGAAGGATGGGTTGTTGGGCGGGATTGGGAGCGGGAATGGCGGAGGGGCGAAGCATGATTGAGTGTTGGTGGGTGGGGCAGGAGAGTGGTGGAGACGTTTGTGTGTGTATGATATTCCGCTCGACCCGCCTTTTGCTGGCGTCTTTTCACAGGCGTAATGGGAGTGCCTGGGTAGGGGGTTGTTTCTCCGGGCTGGGTGGGCTTTTTGATACCTGTTGTAAGCGGTGCTTCCTGCTGTAGAGAAGACGAAAGGCAATACAGGACATTCTTCTTTTTTTTTTATGGATGGTTCGCGTTTCGAGTCACTAGTGATGCAGGGAGGTCGATCGAGTGTGTAGACAGACACATGATCAGTGCGCGATGATGGGCTGTGGTTAATGCATCTATCCTCGAAAACAACCTCTCCACCTCCCCGCTATGCCACATCCAATACTCCCCATGTCCGCACGCCACAAAACCCGCGTATCAGCGGGCTGATGAGCTTCCTCCATGATGGGTTGCTTCACTTGCTTGGGTCCTTTGCCTCTTTGTCTCGGCGAGCTACAGAGGCTGGGTTTGGGTGGAGGTGGGCTGGTGTCCTCGGGGTCTGGTGGTGCGTGGTGGTGAAGAGGTTGGGGGGGACGATGACGAGGACGAGGAGTGTAGCCTGTATTGGGGAGATTGATGTGGCGGGAAAAAGGGCATGCTTGGTGAATACCCGAGATTGACCGAAAAGAAAAAAAGAGACAGCAGAATCACACAAACCGCAAGGGGCGTAGGGCTTCAAAGTAGCAGAGAGACCTTTCACGGTACTTCATTCAGATAAAACGGGCAGGCAAACGATGGTATTCCCTTTTCCCCCAGCTCCGGGTACAACCTCACCCCTCCTCTCCATCCAAGGCCTAAGACCCCAACGCCATAATCCTCGCCAAAACCTCATCATCGCTCTCCCCACTCCCGCGGATCTCATCATACGCCTTAGCCAACACCGCCTTCTCAATCTCCTTGTACTTGCCCTTCTCCACAAACACCACATCGCCGTTGCGGGTCCCGTCGACGAAGAGGTACGCAGCTGCGCGCGCGACGACATCGGTGCCCTGGAACTCGCAGTTAACGGCTTTGAGCAATCCGTCCAGGTCCGGGAGCACTTGGGTTGCGGTCCATGAGGGGGCGAGCGTGTTGACGCGGATGGGGAGGTTGGCGATGGAGACGAGCTTTGAGAGGCCGCGGCCGAAGCCCAGGACGCCGGCTTTGGCGGTTGCTGTTGGTGTTGTTAGGTTGTGGTTTTGGTTTGTGAGGGTTGGGGAGGGGGAAAGGTTGAAGGGGCGCGGAACGTACAGTAGTCAATTGCGCGGACGGGATGGAGACCAGTGCTCGATCCCATCAGCACGATGCTGCCGCCGCTGCTCTGCGTCTTCATGTAGTGCACGGCCAGCGTACCCGTGTTCACCACACTATCCAAGTTCACGTCCAGGGTCGCCGAAGCCGGCGGCAGCAGCTCGCCCGCCGCGTCGGTCTCGAGCGCGAGGTAGTTTGCGCGAGGCCCGATGCCAGCGTTGACGAAGACAAAGTCGATCTGGCCGTGCGTTGCTACTGCGGTCTTGAACAGCGCTGTGAGTGAGCTCCATTGCGTGACGTCGGTTTTCACGTAAGTGAAGGAGCCCGGTGCGGGTGCCGGGTTGATGTCTCCGCTGATAACTTTTGCGCCCAGGGAGCTGAGAAGCTCGACGGTTGCGAGTCCGATGCCCGAGGAGCCGCCTGTGCCGGGGAAGGTAAAATTAGTTTCGCGGGGTTCGTGTTGGATATTGTACGAGGCTGGGACAACTGGAAGGTGGAATTACCTGTGATGATTGCGACCTTGCCCTCAAACCGGGACCGGGTCAGGTCTGCATCTGTGATCTGGAACTCTGCCATCTTGCTTGGCCGTTGTGGTCTGAACGTTTACGCGTTATACCTTCGTACGAAGGGTGTGATTTAGGGTTTATAGAGCTCGATTCCGGCAGCGAGGGAACGCCCGCCAGGTCATAGCTACCAGAAGTACGTCCCCTCCACGGCGTGTGGAGCCGGAACTTCCCCTCATCGGCCGCTACAGCGCGACGCTACACTTGTGTTCATGATAGCATGCGCACATGTTGCCTGATGAGGGGTGGGAGCAGCTCGTGCTAGAGACGCATGCAGGGTCCAGGCACGGAGCGCGGGGTCCAATCATTCCACGTGGAACACATGGTCCGTCGCGGGCATCCTGAAAAGGCTTCTGGATGCTCTAGACAACCGCCCGTTCTGTGAGTGCCTTCAGAAACCCACGAGGCGAGACAGCGAAGAAACGGGAAGGTCAAGCCATTCACGCCATTACATACGAAATTGCCAGGCCTTCAGTCACCCTTGTTGGGCCGGAAGCTTTAACGTGGCGGAGACTGGGAGCTAGACCGGCAAAGCAAATACGGGGCGGGAAGCTTAGACACCGTTTGATCCTCCTTTTACGAGTTTTTCGTTGAGCGCGCTGAGGACCACGAACTGCGAATTGGGACTTAAGGCTTTCCAAAATGCGCAAGGATAGGCAGAGCAAGTAGCTCTGTGCAAACTGTGGCCGGAAGTAAGATGAGAAGAGGACTACCGTTGACAGGAGCGGGTCGAGCCGTGCTGCGTTCCGCCATTGGCGTGCGTGTAAAGTTTTGCGTCTAGCCGTGTTTGGAGTAGCTTAAGAGCTGCGGTGAAGTTTGACTAGAACGTGCACGCGCGCCGCGCTTGCCCAGATATCAACATCTTCTCCAAGCGAACAGCGAACGCCCCCATGCTGCCAGCCTCGCGCTCGAGCTAATGCATGCATCATGAAATTGGGACGAGCGCTCAGTGCGGTCAAGAGCAGTCCAGAGATGCCTGAGCTGATCTGCAGGGGCTCCTGCAGTAACGAGATAATTCTCCTTCGTCAAGAAAATGCAACCTATGGGAAGCATCACTAGAAGCCGTGTGGAAGTCGGGGCCGACAACTTTACTCTACGCACGGTTTCGTAGGAGTGTAAGAGGCGTTGTAAGACGGTAGGTTTATGCGCGACCCTGCACGTCGGACGAAACGCAAGTGCCGGTGTGCTTGACTGCTCTACAATTCTGATCCTCACGATCCTCGCGATGAAAAAGAAATGCGTACCGCAGTTGTTCGTATGGATGATGGAGTTGTGCAGACCGAGCGGTAGGCATACCCAACAATCGGTCCTATCAAGCCGCGTCTGCTTCTGTCTGCGCGTATCTCGCTCGCACGGTACTGACGGATCGTTCCCCATCCGGACCGACCTCGTACCCACATTCCCACAACCTGTCAGAGACTGCTTCCTTGTCGGAGGCCAGGAGCAATAAGCAATCAAACAAGGCGCCAGCATACCGTCCTGGTCTTTGCTTTGTTTCTGGTCCTTCTTGATCTGGGGATCTGGATCGGAGATATATCTAGCAATGGTAACACAGCAGGTGTCAAAAAAGAGCACGAGGCACCACTCTTTGGGTGCTACCTCTCGAGCGTGGGTAAGTGCAGTCGAGGAACCTTCGTAAACCAGCCATGAGTGACACCATTGCTGTGGCCGGCGATGGCGTGGCTCTTCTTTACGCCTCCATTATTTTGTTGGTGTTGACGTGGGTCACCGTCTTCCTGCGCGTTTGTGTCCGATTGATGCGCAAGGTGCTCGGTATGGACGACTATCTCATGGTTGTGGGGCAGGTGAGTCTCTCCGGAATACGTGTGTGGTACGAGTACCGTACTGATTTGGCAGGTACTCTTTACGGTGACTGCCAGTCTATGCATCGTATCTTGTTACTACGGGTCAGGGCAAAAAGCCGTAAATATACCGCCTCTGACAAAGGCAAAAGGAATCAAGGTACCCGCTGAAATCCGGGCCCTACAACCTCGCAAGCTGATGATCTTCGCAGGCCTTCTATGTAGCGGAGTACTTCTACGCCGCCGGCACGGCATTCATCAAAAGCAGCATCGCTGTGACCTTGATCCGCATTGCCGCATCCCAGCGCCGTTACGACTATTCAATCTACGCAATCATCGCCTTAACGTGGATCGCGCTTGTTGTCTTCGTTGCCGGTATTGCCAGTATCTGTACGTACACTGCAGTGATTCTCATAGCCTTGCTCTATCTAATGCATCACAGGCCAGCCAATAGAGACACTATGGGGTGCAGCCAATGGCACATGCAACTTGCAGCTAAACAGCACCATCGGCTTCTTCTTCTCCGCAATCGAGATCCTGACTGACTGGAGCCTGGCAATCCTACCCGCCATCTTGCTGTGGAACGTGCAAATGAAGGGCCGTGTGAAGACCTCCGTAGCCATCATTCTTGCTCTCGCCTCGGCGTAAGTATCGGCCCTTTCACTTACTTTTCGAGACCAAACAGACGGGTGCCGGCTAACACATCCTCAGCGCCAGCTGCGCCACCATCGTGCGCCTCAGGTACCTCGCTCTGTACAGCGACCCGGGCGAATTTATGTACGGGACCGGCAAGATTGGGTTCTGGTCGCTGATGGAGGAAGGCATCGGTATCGTCGCGGGATCCCTTCCCGCACTGCGGCCCTTGCTTTCCATGAGAGTGAGCTTCAACTCCAGCATGAACACGCCGGGCGGGACCCCGGGTCACACGTCTGGCCGGTCCGAGCCCTTTAGGCCCAGCAGATACGTCAGGCCCGGTTCGGACACGCTCGCGATGAACACGTTCCAGACGCTTCCTGGCGACGAGGGAGAGCACGACGATGGTGATAGCCAGAAGAACATTACGAAGGAGACCAAGTACACGGTGACGTCGAGTAGTGTTGGTATTAGTGAGGAAGAGAGAATGAGGAGTCAGGTATTGGGCTGGGAGCAGGGGGCGCTGAAAGTGTAGCACAGCAATTCAGGATAGGATTTGGGACACACAACCGTTCTAAACGCTTTCACCAGCGCCCAGACGCCCACTACCCAAACAAGAAGAAGAAAAACCCTCCCCCCCATTTCACGACCCAAACTCCCAAATATCCTTCTGATACCCCTCCGTCAACTTCGCATCCTCCCCGTACTTCTCCTGCCACTCAGTAAACCCGCCCTTCAGCACATACACTCTCTGCTTCTCGCCGTCCGCAATCTTCTCACCCACCTCACCCTTCCCAACCCCCTCCTCTTTAACCTCCCCCTTACTCACCACCCCAGCAGCACCCTCCAACCTCTCCTTCTCCCTCAAATACCTCAACGCGGCACTAGGCCCCCTTTGCTGACTCAGCGCACAATGAAACACAACCACCTTCTTACCCTTCAACTCGCGCACCAGCTCCGGCGTCTTGAAATCCAGTGTGCTGCTGGGTACCCACGTGCTGCCCCGGATGTGGCCGCCGATGTGGTCGCTATCGCGGACGTCTACGACGGCTGTGTCGGAGGGGAGAGTGGTCTCGGCTCCATTGTTGTTCGAAGAAGAAGGATTAGAGGAGCTGCTGAACTTCTGCGCCAGCGTCTCGCGCGATATGTATTCCAGGTCCGCGAGGGTTATGGAGGACATGGTGCGCCGAGTGAGAGAGAGGATTGAGAGGATTGGGGCCGAGGCGCAATGGGGTGCCGAGATGCAAACTGGGGGCGAGGAGTGGAGATAAATTGGCGGATTGGGTTTTATTTTGGAGGCACAGGATATGAAGCAGAGCGCATGCGTGGATTGCGGGATTCCCTGGTGTTGGAACTTTGGAGGGGTTTGTATGCGTGGTGGGGCAAACGCGTTGGTGCAGGGTTCAGAAGCTCGCGCAATATCGCGCGATAGCACGTGAAGCTGTGCTCCGCGGATGGCCTCGTCTACGGGTGCAGGCTTGGGCAGCATCGATACTAGATTAATACTTGCAGGAGTGAGGTGGTACTCGTGAGTCAAAATGCTAGATTTCATAACTTGTACAATGATATAACTAACGCCTGCTCCCAATCAGCAGTCTCTTGACCGCATTATCAAATACATCTCCATCATCTACAACTTGCTTCCGCCACCAAGCAGCTCAGCGCCCGCACCCGAGATCGCGAGCTTGCCCGTCTCCTTGACCTTAGTCTGGAACGCAACCGTGTTCCCAGTCTTCCACATCTCAGTGATGAGTGTTTGTCCCGGGAGCACGACGCCCGCAAAGCGGACCTTGATGTTCTTGAAGGGCCCGAACTTCTGCAGCACGTGCTTGCCTGAGATGCCAAAGGAGCACAGGCCGTGCAGAATGGGTGTGTCGAAGCCGCCGACCTTGCTGAACTGAGGGTCGATGTGGAGAGGGTTGAGATCGCCTGATAGGCGGTAGATGGCGGCTTGCTCCTCTGTTGTCTTCTCCTCGACGACAACGTCGGGTGCGCGCTGCGGGGGCTTGTGCGCCTTTGTTGCGGCCCCGCGGTCGCCACCCTTCTTCTGGCCACCGAAGTTGCCGCTTCCGCGGATGAAGACTGTGGACTCGTTGTAGAAGATCTCCTCACCGGTCTTGGCGTCCTTGGTGACGGAGCCGTAGACGACCAGTCCTGCAGCGCCCTTGTCGACGACCTCGACCAGCTTGGGAACGGCGACGAGCTTGGCCTCTGTGGGGATGGGGAACTTGCGGATCTCCAGGTACTGCTCGCCGTGCAGGAGCATGCGCGGGTCGAAGTTGGGAACGATCTCGTCAAAGGAGAATGGAGGCTCAGCGTTGAAGGGAGGGATCACACCAAAGGTAGGGATGACCTGGAAGTTCTCGTCGCCCTCGTAGACGAAAGGAAGATCGGTACGCTTAGCGCCGATACCAAGGTCTGGAGCAATTAGTGGAAATCAATGTATGGCAAATGGTATGAGCTTACTGTAGAGAATGACGTCCCTCTCGGTGTACTCGAAAGGAGTTCCCTCCGACTTAGCAGCCAGAGCAGTCTGCTGAGCCTTGAGGATCTCCTCGTTGCTCTTGGATGGCTTCTTCTCCTTCTTGCTCTTCTTGCTGGTGTTCTCCATGTTGGCCATGATCGACTTGAGACCGCTGGCATTGTCGTGAGGGTGGTCGGCACGACCGTCATCGAAGTTGGTGATGCGCTCCCACTGCTCGAGGACGGCCTCAGGAGTGAGCTTGACATCAACAGGGAAGCCGTGGCCGCCAGTGCGCTGCCACCTGGTGGCGGCAAACCAGCCGGAGCCCATCTCGTAGAGACCGCCAGTCGGGACGGGGGCCTTATCAGAGACAAGGAGAATGACGAGAGGTGCGTTGAAGTCGGGCTTAAGAGCCTGAACAACCTCCTCGGGCATAATGGAGCGAGTCATCTGTGTGCCGGCGTTGGGCGCAACGGTGTTCACAAAGATGTTGTTCTTCTTGCCCTCGAGAGCGAGAGACTTGGAGAAACCGAGAATACCACACTTGGCCGAAGCATAGTTTGCTTGGCCGAAGTTTCCGTAGATACCGCTGGTGGAGGTGGTGTTGAGGATACGACCATACTTCTGCTTGAGCATGTAGGGCCAAGCGGCCTTAGTGACAGAGTAGGTGCCGAACAAGTGGACCTTGTGGATGATATCCCACTGATCGTCGGTCATGTTGGCGAAGGCCTTGTCGCGGAGGATACCAGCGTTGTTGATGACGATGTCAACGCGGCCCCAAGTGTCGATAGCAGTCTTGACGACAGCCTCACCATCCTGAACGTCAGCCTTGTTGCCAACAGCCTGGCCACCGAGCTTCTGGATCTCCTGAACAACATCGTCAGGGTTGACAAGGTCGTTGATGACGACCTTCGCGCCACGCTTAGCCAGCTGGAGCGCGTAGATGCGGCCGAGACCAGCGCCGCCGCCGGTGACAATGGCGACCTTGCCAGAGAAGTCAAGCTCCTCACCCTTGGGGTTTGGAGGAAGCTTGCCGGCATTCTCGAGCAGCTCGAGCGCGTTTGCGGGTCCCTGAGGATGCTCTGGCTTCGAGAAGTCGACAACATCCTTCCACTTGGCGGCGACAGCGCCGGGCGTGAGAGTGTCGTCGGCCTTGAGATGAACACCGCTGGCTCGCTCCCATCTCAATTCAGCAATGTGGCCTCCACCAGCCTCGAAGATGGCGCCGGTCTTGGTGTTCGACTTGTGTGTGAGGACTGCGACGAGAGGGACGATCCACTCAGGCTTCAGCTTTGCAAGGACATCAGGAGGCATGACAGTCTCGGTCATTCGGCTGGCTGCGATCGGGGCGATGACGTTGCACAGGATGTTGTATTTCAAACCCTCCTTTGCGAGGGTCTCGGTAAAGCCGACAAGGGCGAGCTTAGCAGCTGCATAATTTGTCAGTATGAAGACGGTGGTTGGCCTTCGAGAGCCATACCTGAGTAGTTTGTCTGGCCGAAGGAGCCAAACAGACCAGCCGCCGAAGCGGTGCTAATGAGCCTGCCATACTTCTGTTTCCTGAAGTGTGGCCACGCAGCTTTCGCGCACTTGTATGCACCAAGGACGTGAACCTTGTAGATAAGCTCCCAATCTGCCTGCTTCATGTTCTTGAAGCTGACATCACGGAGGATACCGGCGTTGTTGATGAGGACATCGATGCGCCCAAAGGCATCGATTGCAGTCTGGACAATCCTATCGCCATTCTCGACGGAATCGTAGTTGGCGACCGCTTTGCCGCCTGCAGCCTTGATCTCATCGACAACCTTGTCGGCGGCCTGGAGATGTACTTAGCAGCCGCTCTATGAGGTAGTTCCTGAGCATGTGATAGGCACGATAATTGCGTCCTAATGCGACAAGAAGCTCAATATGCCTCTGAAATATCCGCAAGGCAGACTTCGTCTGTCGGAACGATTGAGAAAGAGTTATTCTTACCGATGAGTTGCCGCCCTCGCCCTTGAAGCTACCGCCGAGGTCGTTCACGACGACGTTTGCGCCGCGGCTAGCGAAGAAGAGTGCATACTCCCGACCAAGGCCACCACCAGCACCGGTGACAACAACGGTCTGGCCGTCGTATCGCAATTCCTGTGCAGCACTCATGATGTATGTGCTCAATATGAGGGTGGAAGAAGGGGTATCGCTATCAAAGGAGGTCCGCTACTGATGCGGGTCGCTAGAACCTGATGACGTTGGTTCCTAGCTTTACAACGGGTATCAACGAAGATCCCAGGTGGTGTATGGAGTGAGAATGAGGGGAGGAGGAGTGGTGCGAGGAGGGATTATATCACGGATATGCCAGCTGGAGCCAGAGTCGCGGTTTTGAGCTTACCTCGTTCACGCGGCCTTCCGAGGTCGTCCCTGCCTCGGCACATTGATCGTGTGGGGAATCACGTGATGTGTCTGGGGTAACCGCCGCCCGCTCGCTCGCTCGATGCCGTCACGCAATGCCGACATGTGAAAGTCCGCTCAGGTCTTGGACATCATGTGCCGCCAAGGCCGAATCAATTCTCATATGATAATCTCCCCCTTCAGTTCGAGATGTTGTTGTAATAATTGTTGTGCTCGTGGCTCGCGCATGTCAAACTTGCCCGCTCTGCGAGAAATATTTGCAAGCTTCTGTGGATGCTGATTTATATATTCGTACTTACGAAGCTGCAAGGAACGTAAGCCATACTCACATAATAGACATTGGGAGTGCGATGGCCATGAAAGAAGTCACCAACAGGCAAGTCACGTCTTACTCGCAATTCCTATTACGATAAACAATGTCCTAAAATACAAATTGTGACGCATGAGATACGAGCAGACTGAATGAGATATTCAAAAACATGTGATTCTGTCCCCAATTCAGAGTGTTTGTATATCAACAGCAGAAGTTCAGCCATAAGTGCATTTTTTTGGTTCCAAATCGCTTGAGAGTCGGCCCGCTCCTTGGTGTGCCCACAGCACGATCTTGTAAACTTTTCGTGAGCGAACATCGTCAGCATCGATGACTCGATTGCTGAAGAGCGATTCGCTCTGGCCAGTACCTCGCTATAGGTGTGTAGAGACTATCGACCATCGTCTACATGTATACACCGTCGTGAAGCGCTTGATCGACAAGGCAGTGTCATCTATACCGATATTCTACAGCCTTACTACCATGCAGCCGCAGCCTATTTCGCTCACACCATTCATGTTGGAACCGTCCACTTATGCCGATAACCTCGTCTGCAAACCAGGCGTCGCACCCTCGATGCGCCTTGCGAGGTTTCGATGAGCACCGATCGCGCGCAATATCGAATATTGCTACAAATCACACCGTATACGCCTAGCGTATAGCGTATCATACTGGACGAGGGCTGTTATGGGACAAGGATCTGATCGTATGACAGTCCGCGTCTTCTTGGTGAACTGAAGAAGACCCATGTACAATGGCGCAACAAACACGAAGTGAAAGATGTACGCATTGCATATATCGAATGAGCCAAATCCATATAGGGCAAGGGTGGACAGATGTGCCAAGGAGATGTCTTGAGAAGCCCTGGCTACGAAGATGCTGAGGCAAAGCGCATTCCTGGTGAAGCGATTGAGTCCGCCTCTGCGGAGCGGTCTTTGGACAAACTAGCCCGCCCTTTTGATTCTTTGCTTAACCTGGAGCCATTGCGTGACTGTCGAATAAGTATTGAGCACGAAGTGCCCGCTCAAATCTATCTCTTGGAAGCCAGCTTCGGTAAAATACACTGGTGGCAGTGCCAAAACGTGCATCTCCCGGGAGCTACTGCATAGTGTGGTATGGTCGCTGCGCCTTTGACAAGTGTCACCGCACGTGGCCAAAATTGATTGTACTGCGCCGGAGACCTGTTGCCCGAAACAACGAAACAACAGGTTTACGTACGTCACCCGGTGGAGAGTCCGAACTCTAGAAGCTTTTCGGCATAGTACGTTGAGAGAGATTGACAGCTTTCTCCCACTCTTCGAGGTGTTGTTATCGTAGGAACGTAGCGTAGATTCGGTTGTGCTAAACGTGGAGCCATGTTTGGTGATCATTTTTCTGCGCCATTTGACCGTGCCCTCACTTAGGTCTGTGGCCAGCAAGGTCCAGAACCTGGTAAGCAGTTTTCCTTCAAAGACAAAGTTTCCGCTTGAAGTGGGGCCACAGGCGCTGAATGTATTCTTCAGCCCGGTGAGCCTGCCTGCATCGCGGATTGGTGCACATTGCAATAGGATCAGATCCCATCGACTTTCTGATTCGACGAGCCCTCTGTTTGCGTATTGTCTTCCTTGGAAGGCCTTCTTAGTGACACTAACGTGTACCACCGGTTGTATCCGCGACGGAGGATTTGTGCTGCCGTTAGGGGTATGCCTCGGGATGTCGTGCATGTCAAGTGTTCTTGACTCAGCTCGGACCCGTCTGCTTCACCGCTGCAGTGCGACAGACAGTGATCCGTCATGTATCTGGTGGGGTGAAGTTGCTCACAGGTTCAACCAGCCTTATCATGCTTGGCTACACCGCTCGGTCACTTTCTGACTGCTGGCTGACGTAGAACCTGGTCATGGGGTGGCGTGCGGGAATCATAATTCGTCCATCGTGACTTAAAGAGCTGTACCTCTAGACCATGGCTGCATCAGATTCTGGATTTGAAAGAGACAAGGTGAAGCGGTTTCAGCTGGACTAATCGTTGCGTCCCAGGCCCATGTCAGCGGTATCATTACTGGTAGTTTCTGGACGGGATCATCCGCCATGGACCAACGCCGTTACTGCAGTCCCGCACTGCGACCCATTTCCAGATAACTCTCGTGTTCGAAGATTGCATTGCGTAACGTGGATGTGAAGCTGTCGCCGCATGAGTGTCAGATGCACCTTTGCCGATCACAGTAACAAATCCTTTCCAAGGTGCCACTTTGGAGATCAAGACAATCAGAGCTTTCTGTAGTAAGCGACCGACCAATTGAAAAGCTTGACCCAGATTGAATTGCGGCGCAAATGGCCCTCTAGTTCCTGGTCGTTGATTGCTGTGGCCAGCCCGGAGACTGTGGACAAGCCGGAACACAGTCCTCGGGGCTTCTGACTGGTCGGTACATGGATTTTGTTGCGGAGCTCGCTTCATCATAGTCCAAGTGCGAGAGAGAAGGCCACCAATCTCTATGATTGTATTTGGCGGCCGTTCCATGGCACACGACTAAGCAGTTCTTGAGCGTCGGTTGTCGATTTTTAAGGCAAGTGATCTGCTGTCGCAAGAGTCGTCGTAGCTAAGCATGATCTCGTCATAGCACTGGCTACTAGACTCCTTCGATCCACACTGGCTTCGAGGCGGCCCGCAGCGTACAATGAGGCCGAACTGTCAGTCGATTTGATCGAAGCGGGTTGGGCATCCACCAGAGTGACTAAGTCGCATAGTCCCGCCCTCGGTTTCTATTAGCACGAAGTGAATATTGTTCATGCCAGACACCCCTCCAACATTGTTCATACCAAGATAAACCATTGTCCTCGCCACCTTCGGCAACAAAGGTGAAGGCGCCAGCAGCAGTGTTGGGGCAGCGACAAGCCGACACTGGCTCACAATAAAGATAGCCATTCCCTGGTGTTGCGCATCGGAAAAGCGACAACCACTTCCGCCAAGGTTTTGCAAGCCGGGACGCAAGAATCGAAGGCACTGGCCTGCAACAACTCTAGCTCACTTTTACATAACAGAGTTGCGCAACGGACTTTGGAGGAGGTGAAGGTCAGAAGAAATCGTTCGCCATGGAAGACGAGCTTGAGTGCGTCACCATACATGGCAGACTGTTCCAGAAAGTCTCGGTCGACCAGGGAATATACTGTGTGCCAGTATCCAATGACGATCTCGAGGAAGATAGGCTGACAGCTCAGCATGACGTATTGTTCAGACTGTTTGGCAATGCTCTCTTTTCGCCTCATATGGGAATCAGTAGTCCTCAAAAAGTGCTGGAATGTGGATATGGCGGCGGCGACTGGGCCGTGCAATTTGCTGAGGAGTTCGAGGAGTGTGAGGTGTGTACGCTCAATGATTGCAATGCTAATTGCTGACATGATGAGATTACTGCCATCGACGTTTACCCTATGCTCATGGCGGATCAACCGGAAAACCTCCATCTCTGGACCTACAATCTGAACGACCGCCTCAATGACGCAGAATTGTTCAAGGCCAAAGCCTACGATCTCATTCACTCTCGCTGTGTGAGCGCGGGCATAAAAAAGACCAGGTGGTCATCTTATATCGAGGACATGATGCTGTTGCTTCGGCCAAGGGGCTGGGTCCAGATTGTCGAGTACTACCTCAACATTCAATCGAGCAGCGGCAGATTGACGGACCAGTCGGCGATAAGGCGGTGGTGGGGTGATTATGCATACGCAATGAGCAGAATGAACCGCGAACCGCGTATTGGCACGCGATTGCAACATTTGCTTACCGAGGCAAGATTTAGGGATGTGCGAGTCGAGACTGTACAACTACCGGTTGGTGACTGGGATGCAGGTAAGTTAGTCTCCATGCCTCGCGCAACGCTCCAAGATCCATGTGTGGGCACCGAAATATTCGACCTGTCGTGTCATAAAGTGCAGCAGTAACACATCCGCTAGATCCAATCAAAGCGAGCATTGGTAGGGATACCGTTGTGATGATGGGGGATCTTCTCGAGTCGCTCAGTCTCTGGCCCTTGACACAATGTCTCAACAAGACGGCCGCAGAATTCACTCAGCTCATCAGAGAGGTGCGCGACGAGTTGCAGGATAGCAGCTTGAAGTTGTACGTTCCAATGTAAGTACGCCTGCTTGCCTGGAAGCGAAGTCTCTGACTGTCTATAGATACGTGGCTTCTGGTCGTCGCAGTGGATGAGGCATACTGAAGATCGATCGAATCGTTACGGCAAAGCGACCGTTGTATGTTCAGGCGAGTAGTGTGTCGAGTATGAGCACTGCAATTGCAGTCGCGGCTCTGGTATGGCTCCAATTCGTTGGGCTATCTTGGTTAGCTCGTCGAGCCAGGCATTTGGATGTTATGCTTCGATTTTCATCGCTCGCCAAATCGAATGTCCAAATACACTCGTTATGCTCAGTTCTCATTCTATCAGATCCAGGTCTTGCTCTGTGAAGGGGTAGATGCTGTCGTGGTTTCGATCGCCAAAGATTTTCGACGGTGGCTTAGAAGACCTCGGTGCGCGACTGCATACGAACTGACACAATAGGTGCGAGGCAGCTGCGGGTGCAAGGAGGCTATGCGAAGAGTGAGCCATCCAGAAGGGTGACCTGTGCTGACCGTGTTGGTTGCCATCATGCCCACGATCGTCCTTCTCTCCTCGAGGCTGAGGCCCGGAATAGGTATGTCGTGTGCGGTCAGAGGTACTTCTGGCTAAGGCTGGCCACAATGGCGTCGTTCAGGCTGCGCCTTTCCCCTCCGGTCGGAACACGTTACTGGTAACGAGCATTGTCGTGAAGACGGGTGGCTAATTTTGGAGAAATGAGAAAGATGCAATGCAAGACATTTCTGGGCGCGACAAACTCAGGTCAAAAGAGGAACATCCGCCTGCCACTACGCACATCGAGTGACAGGCCAGGTCACTCCCAATCGCATTTGGGCGCAAGCAACGCTTGGACGAGTCATCTCATGTTACTGGCTGGCATAAATCTCCGTCATGAGCACGTCGTTTACCGACCGGCTGGGACCGACCAGCCTGTTGTGAGAGACGGCGCGCTTCTCATTCGAAATCGAGCCTTTGCATGCTCGTAGGTTCGCTCTGCATCGGCGATGAGCGTCAGGCTGATACCCTTCACTCCATTGAGCCTGACCTTTGACAAGACCACACGTCAAATGCGTAACGATGTCCCTTCGAAGAGCGTCCTGACGCAGCTTGCCGTACACAGAGGCTGCTTGTATCAACGTTGGGCTACCCAGCACCAAGAGCCGATGCGGCTTAGGGTACCCACTCCTTGCAAGATCTGGCTGTGATGGCCAACGTGAAGCGCGTGCACGGGGAAGCGGCCTGTCGCTTCGGGCGCATAAGTACGTACGGTGGTACGCTAAGTAACAGGTACACAGACGATGTACCTAAGCCTTGGCGGTATCTGATCCTGAATGGAGCTTTCACAATTACTGGCCGATAGGACCACAAGTCAGCAATGCCTTTATTTGAGAAATCACATTTCCTTCCACTCAAAAGATCTATTGTATGGAGGCTGTGATTTACAGATGGTCCGGGAATCGATAAGCAGCCGAGTATTCCATGGTAGGTTTACGCCGCTCCGACTTGCTGCAAGCGAGCAAGCCCAGTGGGAGCCAATTTTTGACTACTCTTCCAACAGCTCTGTTATCACTCTGCAAAGCATATTATGTGGACTGTTGTGGTGCAATTGACAAGCTGGCAGGCTGGCACTGATCAAGACATTACAACACGGGAATTTGAACACGGGAATCTGCAATCTAGCATGTTGGGGCTCGATAAAAAAACTCCGAACAGCCTCGGCATATTGAGGCCGAGAGACTCTCCGCGCCCGCTAGTCCTGGCCCTCACGCATCAATCATTGTCCAAGAGATCGTTCGCGGACATTTTCGCTGCTACACGTGCGCGAGTTTGTCATCCGACTCAATACCGGTATTCCCTTGCGTCATAACCCACGTTGTGTTTAGCCTGAGCTCTATGCCGCTACAACTAGAGGGGTCTAGCTGCCGCGAAGGAGTCGTCTCCAGCTCTCTCCGCATCGCCGGCCCTCAACCGTCCCCGCGATTTTGTGTGAATCCAGCCTCAATCTAGTGCGAGCCACCAATGAGCATCCTCCAGAACTTGTACCGGCGGGCGGCAAGTTGGCAGGCTCCGGCTTGAATTGGTTATAGCCTGCAATGGCTGCAATATAAGTATCTGCGGGTTGTTTGTTGAGGCAAGATGCGCCAGCATCACTTTGCGATCTTTCATGATGGTTTACTCGACTTTGCTTCAATTGATCGCCACAGTTGCGATATTGGCTCCAGCACAAGCGAGCCATCCAGCTCAGGCATGGGAGACATGCAAGTTTAAAACATTAGTCACATTTGGCGACAGCTACACAGATGAGAACCGTCTTGGGTACTTCATTGCCAACAACGGCACAGCACCACCAGTTGGGTGGGACCAGCCAGTGGTCTGTATCCCACTGCACCTTTGAAAACTTGTGTTTCTAATAGCTTCTAGGGTTTGGCAACTGCCTCAGGTGGTCTGTCCTGGGCGCGCTACGCCTCGATTTACTCATCTGCGAAGCTCTACAACTACGCTGTATCGGGCGCCGTATGCTCCAACAACATCACTCCGCGAGCCCTTTCGCCCACAATTACGTTCCCTGATATTCAGGGCTACGAGCTCCCCGCCTTCATTGCAGACTCAAAGTATATCGAGCCTACGACTGGCAAGCCATTCTTTACCGGCGCGCAGGATTCGACTGCTTATGCTGTCTTTATCGGTACCAATGATCTGGGTAGGTCCCGTCTGCAGCTTTAGTAGCATATTCTCGAGCCTTTTATGTCCCACTTGGAATCGTGGCTAACCATCTATAAGGAAACAACGCATTCATCACCAACTCGCAGCGTCCGAACAAAACCGTCACGGATTACATTGACTGTGTTTACAACACAGTTGATGGATTGTACAAGAATGGCGGTCGTTACTTCGTACTTTTCAATCTTGCGCCGCTGGATCTGCTGCCCCAATATCAACTTCCTTCACAAGGTGGTCTTGAAGCAACCCAATTTTGGCCCGCCGACGGCCGTAACCAGACCGACGTCCACTACCGCATGCAAAACACCGTTGCGGCGCTCAACGATGTCTACGAGTACCGAACTCCATTTGTTGCGCAGATCTCGAAGAAGTACCCCGGAGCGAAGTTTGCAAACTACAATGTCAACGGCTTGATGACTGATATTCACTCCAACCCAACTCAGTATCTAAACGGCACTGCGCCGTTGAATGTCACGGGGACGAGCAAGACATGCGCCGTTATCAGCGGGCAAAATTGCACTGTGAATGCTAGCCCCGATAGCTTCGAGTGGTTCGATGCCCTGCATCCAAGTGAGCAGACGAGCAGGATTATTGCAAGAGAGTTTGTGAATGTCATTAGTGGCAAGGGCAAGTGGGCAACATACTGGGGATGAACAAACCGGAGATTTATACGATCTTGACGCTCCAATCTCCAACAATCATGCAATACAAGCGGGTATAAAGTATGTCGCAAAAATACAAATGAACGATTTGTGTGCCTAGTTCTCTTTCCAACTTTGAGCATACTACTCGCTCAAGACAGCCAGGCCCAAGTCGTACTTACCCGACCCAGGTCATGATCCGCCATCTTATCAAACATAGCAGGACTAACATCCAGATCGGTGGGCTGGCAGCCGGTACCTACACAAATTTAGCCAAGCAACGAGGTGCCTTGTGGTTGACACTTACATCTATCGATGACCTTTACATCAATGCTGACCTGCTTCCCAGTGCGCTCGTCTACCCTCGTTGCCCTGATCTTCTTCCCACATAAAGGATTTTGGTTCGGGTCGGAGCCCTTCTGCACGGCGTCGAACAAGAAATGTGACACAGCTACAATGGCATCTTTATCCGTAGAGTCAATACCGCATGCGCCGAGACCCGGTCCATAGTAGGTCAGATCACCAGTGAAGTGATCGGTATTGCTAGGAAGTGGCAGAAACCGAGATCTGTAACCATCATTGGTACAACAACTCAATGTCGAAGTGGAGTAGTACTCACCCTGACTTTTTGGACAACCCCACTGCCAGGCCAATGATCAGCGCCAACAAGCAGAGAAAGGCTACGAGGAGCGCAATAAGCAACGTTCGACGACTGCGGCCGAGATACCGTTTGTGAGGCGGCAGGATGCGATCCAAGCGGTCGGACAGCGCCCAGCCTACGCCAGCACCCAAATGTAGGCCTCGTTTGGGTTTCTGCCCTTCCTCAGGTATGTCCCAAGTCGTTGCGGTGTCGGTCGCTCCGAATTCTTTGAGCTGCGCTGGCGCCGGCTCCTCCACCTCTTTTCCGGGCAGTTCCTTCCTCTTTATCTCTTTCCTGGGTATGGACATGCTCATCGTGCCTGTTCAATATATATTATACTATCTGTTTTGGTTGCATGAACGGGATATATGTGGTGTATAGATGCTAGCAGTCATAGCAAGTTGATCAACAGTAAAGAGCGAACGCTGGCGACATCAAGCCCCAGACAAAGCCGTCTTCTCGATATGTGGAATCGAGATGTGAGGTGGAGAAAAAGCACGGCTGTGGAGAATTAGGGGTCACAGCCCTAGCGCTAGTGAAAGCGCCGAACGAACGCTTGTGCGGCGGCAGCAACGTGGAACATTGCCGCTCTCTGACCTCACCACCGACTTTCACCCCAGTCCAACACCAACGCACTGTGCTGCTCAAGCCTCGCCCCGAGTCCCTGATCCTAGTTCGCCTGTCAAACCAATATCTGAGCACTTGTCGATCTTGTCTCAGAGTTTGGTTCACGCTCACTAGTACTTCGACAGCCACTGCCTCTTATAGCAGCCCGCCGAGATCGCCCCCACGCGCTCTGCACTCTCAATATGGCAGAACAAAGCATAAACATACCACAAGTCATTGTTTTCGCGGTGGTCGCCTTCCTCGTATACCGGTGGTACTCCAGCAAACCCTCCGCAAATGGCACGCGACCAGTCGCAAGTCGCTTTGTGCGAATCAACCCCGCGCAAATCGACACAATCGCGCAGATGTTCCCACAACTGAACAGGAGGGACATCGCATGGGATCTGCAGAGAAATGGGGGTAACGCAGCGGCTACAACAGAGAGGGTCTTGAGTGGGAGGACCCTGGACAGTGTTTGTTGCCTTGGCTCATCTTCAAGGTGTCTTTGCATGCTAACAGGTCATAGGCTCCAGCATCTTTCCAATTGCCTGACGCGCCAGTAGCCGCAGCAGTGCCAACAAGACCTGTCGCATCTGTCGCGAAGCCAGCTCACCCCGATCTGATCACCCGTTACAACCTCTCCTCGAAACTGAACCAGCCGAGCGAGCCAGCCGAGGAAAAGCCAAAGGGGAAGGCGTGGAGCGCAGACCGAAACGAACGCCAGTCAAACTTGCAAAGAAAGAGGGAGGAAATGATCTTGGCTGCGAGGAGGAAGATGGAGGAGAAGGAGAGGGCAAGTGCCTCAGGTGCCACAGCATAGAAGGAAGCGCAGCGCAGACATGCTCTTCACAAGTACATATTGGTGCTCATATACTTTTAGAACAAGTACAACATACCGGCATAGACCATGCCCACGCTAGACATGGCACACAACGTCATCAAAGCTTCTTCTTTGTGACAGGCTCCAACCCCTTCTGCCTAGCAATCCACTGATCCAGCCTCGCATAGCAATCCAGCATCATAAAAATCCCCAGCGCCAAATAACCCCCATACATACCACCGAGCCCACTCAATCCCCTCTGGTCCGGCCTCAACTCCTCCCAACTCCACATCTCAGCCAAGCACACCAAGGTCGTAATACTCGTCTCCATACCAAAGACCAGAAGAGCAAGAGGAATCCGGGGATCGTTGCGGAGCAGTGCGGGAATAGCCCAGAGCGTGAGAGGGAGGTGGTAGACGAGTTCCAGGAAGGTGAGGGTACCAAACCAAGCTGGCGGGTTGTAGAAGAAGCGGTCGCCGTAGGTCGCTACGTACCATGTGCGGAGGTCGTTCATCCATAGGGGCTTGATGTTGATAGGGTAATACGCTGTAAGGTCGAAACCTGGAGCGGAGTTAGTGGCTGTTATGGAATGGTGTGTAGCTTTGACAATGATTGGGTAATCCGATACAAATCAAATGCCCTGGTGTACATGTTTCAGTGCAATAGCACGTGCACTTTTGCACTGGGGTTAGATGGGTGCCGGTGCATATGTTGCCAGGCGCCGTGAACAAACGGGAACGTCTACGCACCCAACATCACCGGAAGGTGGGTGATGAAGAAGATCAGATAGATCAGATCTCGCTTCCTTGTCAAGATTGATTCAGCCATGTTGATGTCGAATAAGCGTCTCGCGATCGCTGCGAATTGCAATGTGGTGGTGGAAAGGAGAAGAGGCAGGGACGCTTTCCCAATGCGCAATGGCGCGTTCGCAGACGCGATGGGACTTGCCGCGCATCGTGCTCGCCTTCAACTTCATTGGAAGCACGAATAATCACCACAGCAAGCTCGTGTTGATACTATCGCAGTCACTGCTTAGTAGCACGGCTCAATCTTTGAAGGGGTGAAGAGACCCGCGCGTTCTCATCATACCGTGTCGAGCTGGGCTGACGTGATTCTCCCCGTCCTGCCGCGTCACGACTCCCATCCTGAGAGCCATGTCAACGCAAGCAAGCAGACCAAAGATGGATTTCATTGTCTCCATCGCACCAATCTAGTGTGAGACTAGTTGCTGTGAACAAAGAGCCTCTCACATGTCCATCAAGCTTGCCACTTCTCGCGTTTATTCCACACAAGCTTTATAGCCACCTATCGTATAGAGGCAAGCTGGAGGCACGAACGGGATGTAACCTGGCGGCAAGTCATCTGCATCTACCGAGCGCCACGAAACCACAGCTAGAGGGACATTCCGAGGAGTGTTATCGAGGTCAAGCATGAGAACAACCATTCAGCCTAAAGTCGCCCCGCGGCTTGGCTTCAGGCAGTTTGGGGAGGTCAGCAAGCGTGTTGCGGCCCCGGACGGCAGAGCTAAAGTCCGCGTATGCCCAATGAATCAGGTTCAAAGTTGTGGGGAAGACGCTATCGAACCTGTGGAGGCCTATTCGGCCTCCCAGCCGAAGCCTCTTTAGCCAAGAGCCGCTCAAACGTTGCGTTGGTAATGGAGTGAGGTGCCACTGGCGCCATGGACGCAAGTTCAGGACCATCGAGCGGTCACTTAAGCGTTGGTTGGGCGGCTCTTTAGTGGTTGTCTGGTAAAGGCACACTGAAATCACCGCAATGTTGTGGGGCCCCTCACTACCAGGGTGCTGGATAATATCCTATAGGGCTGCATGATGGAGAGAGTGCAACGTGAACATACAAAGAGCTGGGGTCTCCTGCAGTACGCTTTGCATCTCTGCAGATCTGGGGTATATCGTCAGATTTCTACTTTGCCCACACCTTTGTCTCCCTCTACTACCCTAATCGACTTCTCATAATGGGTGGCGGTGGAGCAGCACCTGCTGGCTTTGATGCCGCGCTTGAGAGGCGTCAGGCCCTGATGGGCAAGAGTGGTCCTGGAGCTCTGGTCAAAAACTTCAAGGTCTTCCGCATCGCCTTGTTTGCTTGCTTGGGAGGTGTCCTGTACGGATACAACCAGGGCATGTTCTCTGGTATCCTGGCTATGCCTGCTTTTGGTAAACGTATGTTACCATCCGTCCGCGTTTGATGCCTCGTCTGTGCTGACCGACTATACAGAGACGGACGGATACATTGATAACCCTACACAAAAGGGTTGGCTTACAGCCATCCTCGAGCTCGGTGCTTGGTTCGGTGCTCTCATGTCTGGTTTCGTTGCAGAGGCACTCTCTCGCAAGTATGGTATTCTAGCTGCCACCGGCGTGTTCATTATCGGCGTCGTCATCCAGATCACAGCCATTGCTGGTGGACACAACGAGATTCTTGCTGGCCGTTTCATTACGTGAGTCCTTGAAGAAAGTCCTCTACCCGCTTCCCCCTGGCTGACAATCTGCAGAGGTATCGGTGTTGGTTGCATGTCTTGTATTGTACCCATGTACAACTCTGAGTGTGCTCCTCCGTGAGTCTCAATGTTGCCTTCAAGGTAGCTCGACTAATAATTCCGCAGTGAAGTTCGTGGTGCTCTCGTCGCTGGCCAACAACTCGCCATCACCTTCGGAATCATGATCTCTTTCTGGATCAACTACGGAACCAACTACATCGGCGGCACTACCGTCGAAACCCAGTCAAACGCTGCCTGGCTCGTGCCTATCTGCATCCAGCTCGTGCCTGCTGCAATCCTATTCATCGGAATGCTCTGGATGCCGTTCTCGCCCAGATGGCTTGTGCATCACGGACGTGAGGACGAGGCTCGTCGCACTCTGGCCGGCCTACGTGAGCTCCCCGAGGATCACGAGCTCATCGAGCTTGAATTCCTCGAGATCAAGGCCCAGTCCATGTTCGAGAAGCGTAGCATCGCCGAGAGATTCCCCCACCTGGCTCAGCTGACTACCATGAACACCCTCAAGCTGCAATTCGTTGCCATCGGCGCGCTCTTCAAGACCAAGGCCATGTTCAAACGCGTCGTCGTAGCCACCGTCACCATGTTCTTCCAGCAGTGGACTGGCATCAACGCCGTCCTATACTACGCACCATCCATCTTCGGCCAGCTCGGTTTATCCGGAAACACCACCTCCCTCCTCGCAACCGGCGTAGTCGGAATCGTCATGTTCCTCGCAACCAGTAAGTCCCCCTCACCTCCCCTTCCCCTCACCCCCTCAAACTAACCCCACCCAGTCCCCGCAGTCCTCTACATCGACCGCGTCGGGCGCAAGCCCGTCCTGTCCATCGGCGCCGTAGGCATGGGCGTGTCGCACTTGATCATCGCAGTGATCCTCGCGAAGAACATCAACAACTTCGAGAACCACAAGTCCGCCGGCTGGGCCGCCATCGTCATGGTCTGGCTCTTCGTGATCCACTTCGGCTACTCCTGGGGCCCCTGCGCCTGGATCCTGATCGCCGAGATCTGGCCCATCAGCACGAGACCCTACGGCACCGCGCTCGGTGGCTCCTCCAACTGGATGAACAACTTCATCATCGGCCAGATCACCCCAGACCTCCTTGAACACATCACCTACGGCACTTACATCCTCTTCGGTGTCATTTCACTCATGGGCGCCGCGTTCATCTGGTTCTTTGTCCCCGAGACTAAGCGGCTGAGTCTCGAGGAGATGGATATTATCTTCGGCAGCGAGGGTACTGCGCAGAAGGATCAGGAGAGGATGGCCGAGATTAACCAGGAGATCGGTCTTGCGGCTATTATGGCTGGTGGTCACCACTCGCCGAGCTACCCCAATGATGAGAAGCTTGTTGTTGGTGATGAGAAGGAATTTAGTCACGTCTAAGGCTCCTGCTGTAGGTGCAGAGACGAGAAGTTGATAAGTTTGCTGGGCGCAGGAGTACGCGAGAATGAGAAAGTATATGTTCTTAGTATAATTCGTTCATTCAATGCACGGAACTATGACTCAAACTTTTGCCGTCCTGATGTGCACTCGTTGTTATCGAGTTTCCCCCATCGTCTTTCGCCAGCGCTTCCATACGCTCTGAACACTGGATTGATGACGATACGGTAGCATATCCACAGAGCGAAGTACAAGACATAGGCGGAATATATGAATAAATCGTGCAGCTCGAGAGACTTTCGTCTCGCCACGTGTAGACCTATGCGCGTGAAAATAAAAACTGTTGTCAAGGCCAGCATGGCTGCGTTTGTGTGGATCAGCTCTGTTTGTGTGATCGGCGTATTTGCTGAGGGGGCCATGTTGTCGACTCGTGAGAATTGAGCATAAGCCATCAGTCGCTGCGCTCTCAGGACCGCGTCGGTTTCCCTCTTATATTCTGATTCTGAGGTTCTGGTTCTGTGGCATAGTCTTATTGTTCCATGCTTGGACTCTAGATGGCTACGGCCGAAGTGTCCGCGCAGGCTGCATGTTCAAGGATCGCATAGGAAGGGGTAATTGGCTTTGTGTGAGCCTGATGAGAGTTCCTTACGTTGGAGTCACTGTTGCACCGCATTGTTGTTAGTAACTTTCACAGGGTATGCAATTGGACGATTCAATCGCGTTGTAGTTTGTGGCTGTGGCTTGGTCTCGAACGAGCATGGAATTGAAGCGACTGATTCAACTGGCCCAGTTGCGCAGGGGCTAAGAAGGCCTTAAGTTACGTCTGAGATAGCGGCGCACCATCAAGAGAATACTGTCGGTCCTAGGACAAGATCAGCATCTGACGCGGGTAAGATACCACAGTAAGGAAGCCCTTAGGAGGCTTCTATACTCAGATGGTACCGATGCCTGCTTTCTGTCCGACTCATGGACAGAAGAGGATCCTGAAGGATCACACTGTGCCGCTCGTCTGGGTCGAGAGCATTGAGAAGGATTCAGAGACGGGATGCATCGCTTGGCATTTGCAGGAGACGCGGCTGGAATAGTCACGTCACGGACGCCTAGGCAATCAACAGCCAGGCGATAAAGTGGAGTAAAGGTGTGGTTTGGTTTCACGAAAGATCGCTGCCTGTACGCATGCGAACCAGTCTCAAATGGGGTGCGGGTGGTAAACAATAGGACTGTGACTACCCGTTGAGACGAGTAACTCCTTCCGACGCAAGCTACTTAGCCACGCCATTGATTCAGCTGTACATGTAAGCATTGCCATTACACATCACATATTACACCAAATATCCACAGCAAGAGCGCCAGATGTTGCTGTGATGATAATTCGAACACTCTCGCAACTCGAGCAAGATCAACCGGAGCAAGATGGTGCGCTGGAAACCGGACCTTCAGGCTACGTGTCGGACATTTGCAGGCTCATTTCCGATCGTAGGCACAGTGCATACCTAATTTGCCAGCTCGGTTGCATTCATGTGTCCGGCATCCCATAGGAGTGGAGACAGAGGACATTGCTTGGGTGGAGTGGCGTGTCGGGGGCGGGAGAGCGAGCCGTGGAGTGGGTCCAGTTCTACCCCACAGGGTGAGATACGCAGTATATACGCGGACGCGAGAACTCGCAAGACTTTATCTCAACGTTTTGAGAGAGTCCAAATGATTTTATACTGCTTTAAGCCTTGAGAACGCCATGGGCTTTGTACGGCTGGAACCATCATAGACTTTTGGGTCGCTCATGGTACCGACGACAAGCACCTACCTCTTTTGCAACCGAGCCGCAAGGATGCACTTGGCGTACACAGTAGGTACACAACACAGTACCCTAGACCGTTCGTGACTAGCTCCATCTGCATAGAGAGAGAGAACTTTGCGAAATCCTTCATTGTTGCCACAGACCCGCCGAGTAATGGACCTATGCAACTTCATGTCGGTGCAAGGCCTACCCTCTTGGTTACCACAGACTGTGTCCTGTGGGACTTAGCCAGTGATCATCCGCGGAATCAATTAGTCGTATCAATTAATCTAAAGAGGTGTTGGAGAACTTTTCGGACCTTCAACAAGGACTGCGATTTTTCTGAGCGGACACCATGAAGGCCACTTCCGCAGTTTCAATTGGAGCCCTGATGGCAGGAGTATTGGCGCAGTCCAGCATCAACACGTTTGAGAAGCCTGACTTCAACATCACCGAAGCTCTCATCGGTAATGGCGTCGATGTTTCAGTTATACCTGGATTGTCAGGCCTCGTTGAGCGAACATTGGATCTTAGCCCGTGCGCAATTGCTGTGAGCTATTACGACTGTACTAGGCAAAATCTTTGAATACTGACATTTTTCAGTGTACCTCCCTTAAGAATATTTTCGGCGATGCAAAACTCCTGTCGCAAAACTCATCGGCCTATACCACGTTCACAAGTGGATACTGGAGTGCCCAACAAGGAGCCGTGCAGCCTCGCTGTGTATTCAAGCCATCAAAACCCTTGGATGTATCAACTCTTGTATTACTATCCCGACTTACCCAATGCCCAATTGCAGTCAAAGGCGGTGGACATGCGGCCTTCAGTGGAGCTTCAAATATCGATGGTGGAATCACAGTCTCCATGGAAAGCCTGGATCAAGTTTCCGTGTCTTCTGATAAGAAGACCGTGGATGTCGGACCTGGAAATCGGTGGGTGGATGTTTACACTGCAATTGAGCCATATGGCGTCGGTGTTGCCGGGGGTCGTATGGCCCCTGTTGGCGTTCCTGGTCTCATCCTCGGAGGCGGGTAAGGACTCTCATTGCAAAACCCAGCCCGGATATGAGCTGAGCCAATGCAGAATCAACTTCTTTGCCAACAAGATTGGCTGGGCATGCGACAATGTGGCCAGCTATGAAGTTGTGACGGCGTCTGGCGTCATCGTTACTGCGACACCTTCTGCCTTCCCAGATCTCTACTGGGCTTTGCGAGGTGGCGGCAGCAATTTCGGCATTGTAACGAACTTCAAGCTCAACGCCTTTCCTCTTGGCAAGATGTGGGGTGGCCAACGGATATACACCGAGGACAGATTTCCTGCAGTTCTCGATGCGATCTACAGCTTCGCTACCACGAAGTCATCGCAGGACACGGATGCTGCTGAGATCATAGTAAGTACGGAGGTCCACGTGAGATAAGTCCGAACTGACTTCTACAGTCTTTCTCCTACGCACCTACCCTGGGAAGAATCGCAATAGCCCAGCTCGACTACGCCAAACCCATATCCAACGCCAGCATCTTCAACGACTGGAACGCAATCACCCACCTACAATCCACGACAGACATCCACACTCTAGCCGAGCTGACCATCATGATGAACCAAGGGCTCACTGATGGCCTCCGCCAGACACAGTGGGACGTCACCTTCAAAGTCGACCGAGACCTTTTCACATTTCTTGTGAACACATTCTACGCAGATCTGCCAGCAGTCCAAGATGCAGCAGGATTCTTCCCCTCGATTTCCATCCAAGCCATTACTGCAGGACAGTTGAAAGGTATGCAAAAGAATGGCGGCAATGCGCTCGGGCTCAACCCTGACAAAGGTCCCTTCTTTGTCATGAATATGAGCGCGCGATGGGCTGAGGCGTCCGATGATGGCAAGATCCTGGCTTTCTTCTCGAGCATTATCAAGAAGGTGAAAGATGAGGCACTGAGTAAGGGCCTGGATAATGAGTATATCTACATGAACTATGCGTCGCAATTCGAAGATCCGATTGGTAGCTATGGAGCGGCGAACGTCAAGAGGCTGAAGGCGGTCTCGGCGAAGTATGATCCCGCATCCGTCTTTATCAATATGATGCCTGGTCACTTCAAGCTCGGCAAGGGCGCGCCGAATCCAAATATACCTTTAGTGACAGGATAGATGTGGATAGAAAAACTATGTATTGGAATGTCCGATCGCATTTCCTTGAACCTCTATGCAAATTGTAGTCATGGTAGGTAGAAAGAAGCAGCAAAAAGAACAACCGACTTCTTCGTATAGAATTCTCGTCTAGCTGCTGAAAACCACTCATCTCCCAAGTTTTCGAGTTATGCTTAGAAAGAGACTGGTTTTATCAGGATTCGAACCGACGACCTCTGACCGTATAACTCCAGACGCGTACATATTATTGTAGTGCTCTTGTTATAAAGTGGAGCGCCGTTGCGGTTGTAACCGAACCCCTAGACCAGCGTTTCAGCGGTAGTTTAGATGAATGTACTGCCGTTTCTTTGATATATATTGACGAGGTAGAGGTTTGGGTGAATGTATGTTTCACTCTCACTTGTAGGTGCCACAGTGGCATCGGCAGGCATGAGAGTCGTCAAAATAAGCAGGGTTGGTGGAAAGCCCACGCAAATAAGCAACTCCTTAGTATGATAGAATGGGCACAGCGTCCAGGACGCGCTATCTAAAGAAGAATGAAGGATGAACACACAGGTGTTTTGTTACAACATGTATACAGTATGTATTACGATGCCCAGGCGCCGTATGACTTCCCTGCCTTACCCAGAACCGGTTGCTGCTTGTGCACTCCAATGAACGTTCTCTCTCCTCCGAACATATGGACGCTTCGAGCGAAGTGGTCTTCATCCTCGTCCTCTTCCTTGATAAGCACACCATCTATCACCTTTCCTCTCGCCATCCTTATGGTCTCTGCTTCTACGACGGTCTCAATGCC
Organism: Curvularia kusanoi; assembly: GCA_011058905.1. Taxonomy (NCBI): domain Eukaryota; kingdom Fungi; phylum Ascomycota; class Dothideomycetes; order Pleosporales; family Pleosporaceae; genus Curvularia; species Curvularia kusanoi. The sequence goes on along the minus strand of SWKU01000016.1, from coordinate 802,529 downwards.
CGCTTGCACGCTGTCCTCTTCCCCCCATGGCAGCGCATCTACATCGATCTCCTTCTCTCGACCCAACAGGCACATGACAATGACCATAGCACCGGCCTTACTCATGACTTGATTGGCATGTTTACAACGGTCATCGTTGCAGCACTCGAGACAGCCTTCCAAGCAATGACAAGTCTGAAGGCGCTTACACGCCTGCGCAAGTAAAGAGTCGACATGCTCAAAGGCCTTCGTGGATATACCGCTTCCGCTTGCGCCACCCTTCGCGTCATAAAACGTCAACCGTGCTGGGCGTTTGCGCTGTGTTTCCTTCTTCGCGAACTCCTTCATCGCAAACTTACACTCGGTGCGCACGTCGCCGGGCATACTGATAACGTAGTTGGGCATCAGAGACAGAACGGAGTGTTCGGCTGCGTGTATGCCCGCTGCGATATTGAGTCTGCGTGATTTGAGAATGTCCATGGCGGACTTTGGGACGTCGAGCCACATGCCCTTCGAGAAGAGGATGATTGGTGGGTTGTCGACTTGTACGGCATCAAGGATCCGGCGCTTCTTGTCAATCTTGAAAAATCCGTAGACAACTTGCTGGATTTTGATAGGACCAAAGAAAGCCTTGGATCGTGAGCCGGGAATGCGCCGTATAGCTTCCGTTTCGACAGGGTCGATGTCCGTGTAGTCTCGTTGTTGTGTCGTCCAATCTACCTTGACGTACTCCACTTTAGCAATCATTCGCTCTTGGCTGAACTCTTTGACAAGGTATGTATTGCCTTGATGTAAGAAGATGCCACCGTCGTAGATTGTGAAAAAGGCACGCGAGGCCTCCAACTCTTCCAGAACCGTGTTCTTTCCGTGAGTGACATCGATGATAGCGAAATGTGTATCTTCTGTATCGCGAATGGCCACTGAGCGAGATGGTTGTGGCAAGAAGCGTTCGTTGCAGTGATAGAAGCCATTCCCATCTTTGCGCATACGCTCCTTCGCAATTTTGGGCAGAAGTGGGCCAAAGTACATTGTGTCTGCCTCAACATTGATGGGCATCTCATGGGCGGCGCATTGAACGTGACCCTCAAGTACTAGCATGTTCTCCAAATCGACCTGGAGCTCGCAATTCGGTTTTGTGAAGATCTCGTCTGGGTTCTGCATGTAGTATTGGTCGGTCGGAAAGCAGTCGCCAACCAACACAGACAGAGAATCCTTATTTCGGCGTCCTGCGCGGCCGCTCTGCTGGCGAAGGTTGGCGATGGTGTAAGGGAAGCCGACCGTGAGCACGCAATCTAAGGATCCAATGTCCACGCCGAGCTCCAACGCAGTTGTTGCAACGATGCCAAGCAGCTTGCCATCAAACATTTCCCGTTCAATCTGCCGTCTGTCCTGCGGGGTATAGCCACCTCTGTAGGACATGACCCGCGCAATGACTTCTGTTCGATCAAGATTTGTCAATTCCGTCTTGATTGCAGCCTGAAGTGCTTCGCACTGCTTACGAACTCTGCAGAAGGCAATGACCCTTACTCCTCTGAGTATCAGTTGGCAGAACAGTTTGGCAGTTTCTGCATTGCAGTCACCTCGACCTGATGTAGGATCTCCAGGATCCTTGAAAGGAGTATTCCAGCACAAGAACTCCTTTCGACCTGAAGGTGAGCCGTCGAAATCTGTTAATCTGACTTCCTCTACGCCAAAGATTGTCTTCATGTGTGCTTCTGGGTTCGCGACCGTCGCAGAACATGAGATGAACTTCACATGTCGATTGCCCAACGCAGCGCATATCCTGCGTAATCGCCGCATAATCATAGCGACATGAGCTCCAAACAATCCGTTGTACACGTGCAACTCATCCACCACTACAAAGCGGAGGTTCTGCAGAAATGTCCGCCATGCCTCTTCTTGAGGTAGAATCGTAAGGTGCAGCATATCTGGATTAGTGAAGATGATTCTTCCCTCATCTCGGATAAAGTCGCGGTCTGACATAGCTGTATCACCATCGAAGGTCTCTACAACGATGTCCTGCATGCCGTCCATGAAACGCAGAAGCTCCTTCATACTCTTCCTTTGATCCTGCGCCAGAGCTTTAGTTGGGAAAATATACATTGCTCGTGTTTCCGCTTCCTGCTCGAGCTGATGTAAAACGGGAATCTGGTAGATCAGGGATTTCCCTGAACTTGTTGAAGTTGCCACGATCACGTTGTTTCCCGCGTACAAGTTATTGATAGCTTCAGCCTGGTGCGCATAGAGTTGCGTGATGTTGCTTCTGTTGTACAATGCATTGACGAGATTCTGTGACATGGCAAACGTGAGATCGCCATATATAGGTGGCTGTGGATCGAAGACTCGATGACCGTCGGGAACGATCTGTCCTGAGTACCATTCGAGTGTCTTCATCTCGTCGATAATCTCGGGTATACTTTTGCGCTCCGCCGGTATGGATACTGGAAGTTTTGCAATCTCAGCGCCTGGTGTTGAGTCTCGACTGTCCGTTGGCTGCGGTACGAAAGCCAGAGACGTTGTTAGTATCCGTTCAACTGAATCGCAGTTCTCAGCCGCGCACTGGTTGAGGAACCCATTTACAGCAGAAGTGAATTTGGTGTTTCGCTTCTCAATGAGATTCATCATCTGCTTCTGGCTGAAAACAGGCATCTTAAGTTCCTCATGCCGCAGTCTTTGCGTAGCTCTTGTTGGTTCCCCAGTCTTCGCGTGCTGAACCTGACGCTTCAGGTCTCCATCAATGAATTCAAATAACAAAACTTCCCTATGCTCTCCCTTGTCTGGCTCAGGTTGCATAATCAGGAAATCTTGTGCCCTTCTGCCTTTCATATTATCCTCCTGGCCCATAAGATTTATTTGCAGCATAGCCTCATCAACGTAGGCGAAATTGATCGCTCTTGGCATCAAAGCTGCAATCTGCGCCACATCTTCGACCAGCAATTCTCGTTTGATGTGGCCTTCCACAGTTGATTTGAGGTTATCGATGGTCGTCGCGAGCTGCTTGCGAGTGCAGCAAAATGTATATACAAGGTTCAGTGCGCGATAGACTTGTTGCAACTTTATGAAGTGCTCCGGCCATGGTATTGATGTCTCGATCAAAGTCGACGAATTGTGGCGAACAAGCGCCGGTTTCTTCGCCTTCGCCGTTCGGCGAGGCTTTTTGCCGCCATCGTGGGTCTTCGTGGGAACAGTCGTGGTCGTGATCACCTCGTTCGCTGTTGGATTCGAGTCGTCTGCGCCAACATCCTCAGGTACCGGTGTCTGTGGTTCGGCGGCGTGCTGCCTATGCTCTGCCTCCTCTTCCTGCGCCTTTCTTTTGCGCTTGCGAACGACCTGATTCGAGACAGAGGCTGCCTTCAGAGGCATCTTTCTCACATTCTGAGTCAAGGAGACAGGCTGATGTGATGTTTGGTGGCGATTGTTGCACGATTGCCCAAAGCTAGGCGCGAACTTTCGCACGGGGAATCAATGACGTAGTCCATCGATACAGCAGCCATCTCAGCCAAAGCTGAAAGTACACGTTGTACAATGCTTCTGTTTCGAATCTTTTTACTTACCTAAATCTTGTATGGCTGCATTTATTGATCAGAGAAAACGCGTGTAAGCCTTGCTTGCCAGGGACGCGGTGTCACGTGGCTAAGAGCACTTAAGGATGTGGGGCCGAGGTTGCAGGTAAACGTGGACTTCTCCCACTTGCTGCAGCCTTCTTGCTTCAGCTCATCAGATCACGCGCACATTCCTGACTTGTAGTGGGCTTTGTGTAAGACCCTGTCAGACATAAACATCAGCGATACTCTAGCGATGGTGCGATTCTAGCCCTCGATGTTGACGTCTCGAGCCTTGCGGAGCTACAGAAGTGGGTAAGCCCAAAAAGTTCCATCGCTGGAAATAACATCGCCGCGCGTTCTTCAACGTGCTTGATCCCGCTATGAGGCTTTGAATTGACTGGCGATATTCCACAAGCGGAAATACACCATGCGCCACGCCTCGTATCGGTCTCGTCTGATTAGGCCTTGACGGGTAAGCTATCGAAAAGTCTACGATCTAAACACGACCGTAAGCAAATAAGCGACAGTCAGAACGAGCGGTACCCCTCCTTCTTTCGGATCAAGAGTTGCTGTAGTAGCCAATAGCCTGTAAGCTGACACCCAGCTTGCATCTACTCACGCTACTTATACCTACTATATGGGCCCCTCGTTGCATTTATGGTATGGGCTGATCAGTAACGGCGGACCGATAGGACATAGCCTCATCTTGTGATTCATTCGTACATTCAGTTGTCGAAGCATCAGCAGCGATCTTGGATTGTGTAGCTGAACACTCACGATGGACACCAAAGCTGAACAACGAATCGCAATCTATCGTGGAGCGGACCTACCGAATCAATACACTTGGAGCCCCTTCGTTTCGAAACTCGAATTCCGTTGCCGTCTATCTGGTCTAAAATATGCCTGCGAGATTGGGTTTCCACCATCAGGGCCGAAAGGAAAGATTCCGTATGTGCAGCTGACTTTGCCCGGGCAGACTTCATTATGGCTTTCAGATTCCACCCTCATCGCAAAGGATTTCATCGGAAAGGGCTTATTGCGTGATCTGAACGCTAGCTTGAGCGTTATCGACAGGGGACATGACCTTGCGATTCGGGCGCTTATGGAGGATAAACTCGCGTTCTATGACACCCATGAGCGATGGGTCAAAAATTACTACATCATGCGAGACCATGCCATGAGTAAGCTCCCATACCCGGCGAGGATTATCGCTGGTACTTTGGCGTATCGAGGAATCATCCAAAGGCTTCATGAACAAGGCACGGGCCGCTTCAGTGACGCAGAGATAAGCTTTTTCACTAGAGAAATTTGGCAAGCTATCAATGGACTACTGGAGGTAAGCCTAGAGGCACAGCAAGGAGAACGCGGGTGTTTTTGGATACTGGGCGGCAAAGATCCATCGGAAGCCGATTCTTCGGTCTTTGGCTTCATCGTGGCCAATCTGGTCAGTGATTCTGCGCCATGGAGCAGGAGCCTCTTGACGAATGAGTTCCCTACTACTGTTGAATACGCCAAGAGGATTCACAAGAGGTACTTTCCTGACTACCAGATGTGGGGCTAGAGACTCAACAGAGGACAGCAACAGAATGGAATTGTAGTTCTGTTGCTAAAGTCGCATATCATATCTTGGATCATGCTGTCGTCATCGGCCTAGATTCGGCACTTCTTCATGGGTGCGTACAATATGTTAATTTTGCGATGCGCCGTTCATACCTGACTGGCTGCCCAGACTCCATGGCAGCCCCACCTCCTGTCCGCTCTCCAGCCTCCACATTCCTCGCTTTGGTCTCCACATGGCAAACACAGCTGCTGGGGTCATTTCGTGTGCGTACCTCCGCCATTCATCGGTCGCACCAGGTATCTCGGTATCGAAGCCAATCTTGAGAAGGGATTGAAAGCCAAACTTCTCATACATTGGTTTTCCCATGCTGGAGCCTTCCAACCAGCATTCGAGATCGAGATCATCAGCCATTTTTATGCCCACTTTCATCAAGAGCGAGCCGATACCGCACAAGCGATGCGCGGGATGGACCGCCATCCAATTTAGTGCTGGCACTACGTCAGCAAGTTCCGGGTTTGAGGTGCGGTTTCGGAATGCTCATGGTCAGGCAGAGAAATACTCAAACGTTTTTGTATGCTTAATGCAATCTAATAAGAGAAGTTACTCACAACAATGCGGACGCGTCATCCAGCTAGCCCGTGGCTTGTAGACTTGATTCAATATCGATTCGCAAAATTTCTGGCCCTCACCCTCGGGCCACCACGGTGCTTCAAGTTTTGGTACCCCTTTTGCGAAGGGGTTGGTCATTGAGATCACCCATTGCGCACAGCCAACGATGTTACCGGTGACCGTGTCGAGAGCGTACAGCCAATGACTTGATGTATCTGCGGTGTGTTGTTTCCAGAACCGCTCTTTCGATTCCAGAAGAGCCGCCTTTCGATGTGCAGAAGTGAAGCCGAGGACCGGAAAGAAGAGCTGGATGAATGGCTCGTATGGTGTATGGTTTGCCGCCCAGATTACGTCGAGGATCTCGTCCAACTCTTGCTTCTTTTGTACCTCTCGCACAAGGTAACGATCGTTCATGTCTGTCGCAAACTGCTCTTCGATACCAACCATGGCGACATCGGCGTCCTGAAGTAGGTTGTTGATTTAAGGACCTTCCGTCTCGCGAGAGCTATAGCGGAGTCGGAGATACACCACTGCATCAAGATTGGATATAAGTAAATTGCCGTGTTAGGTTAATCGCCCCAAAGAGGAAGGAGCGATTGGACTTAGGGCTGCTACCCTAGCGCGCCTCGGCGCGGCGAGTAAGCATCTGGCAAGTCGCACTCGTTCAGTGGTAAACAAGTGATGACCCCCTCATCTTCCAGCATACTGGTTGCACACGTATCACTAATGTCGTGTTGGAGAGCTTGCGACCTTCCTTGCCTTGTCTTTGAGCTAGGGACCCGCCCGCTCGGCAATAACGCTCAGCGGCGCGCTTGGGACGCATTCCCTGCTATCACTGGACTGAGCTTCGGAGCGCAAACATGGCTGAGCGTGATGCACGTAATGGGCCACATTGGCAGCGAAGGAACGTGATACGGTTACACCGGAGATGCAACCCTCTTCTGCCGCGGCTGCTGCTGCCTTCCTAACTCCGCTAGACAAACATTGCGGACGACATGGAACGACCTCCCAAGTATCAACCTGTGAGCGCCGACGAGGAAGAGGAGATTCAAAGACAGCTCGACGAAGAGAAGGATGACATCGCCTGGGACAATAACTCCACGGAAATTATCCCGACAAATACACGCAGCTTTGTAGCGTTCATGTCACTCTTGTTGCTCTCGCTCTCCGCGAACGTGCTACTGGTGATGGACAATGCGAAATTACGAATCTCAAATCGTAGCGCAGGGAAGACGCTCTACAGTGGCCTGTCTTTTGACACGCCTGTCGCGTACGAACCTATCTCGCCCTTCTGGAACCCCAACATCAGTACTGAGGAGATGGACGCAGCTTGGGATGCTATCGACACCAGCCCAATGGCGGTAGCACTTCACGACAAGTATGCGAGCAAGATTGGGCTGCCACCGTCTGGCCGCTTTCCCTGGGATACTGAGCGTAGTATCTACTATCTGAAAGGCATACACGACCTGCACTGCGTCAAGTATATCCGCAAGGCTATCACGGTCAAGCACAACGGGGGTAACCAGACCTTCGACTTCCATCACATCAACCATTGCCTAAACGGGTTGCGACAGGACAGTAAGTCAACCTGGCTGCATTTCGAGCTCATGGCTGACTGTTCAACAATAGTAATGTGCGCGGCTGACGACACCCCCATGCCAGCCCTGGCGGAGCACATTGGCGCCGGTCAGGTTCGGAAATGTCGTGACTGGAGTAGAATGACGGAGTGGGCCACACAGCTGGATCGCAATGCTTGCTACAAACTCGATGATTATCGCGAAGCAACCAACACCCTGGAACAATTTGCATTTTGCCCTCCAGGTTCGCCTTACCAAGAAATTCAGCAGGCTTACTTCGACTATCATGGACACAAGGATCCATACGAGGTCAAGGACGATGAGGATGTTGTTCTATTTTGAAAGTGCATACGTCAAAATGGAGGGAGTAGATCAGCGGCCGATTCGGCCAGCGCATCCCGAACGAACATGGAATTCCCAGAATATCTTGCGTCCGAACTATTTGAAGCCGTTACTTAGCGCCTAATCATCAGCCGCTTCATGCACTAGTGAGGAAGAAGACGAAATGAAATTCTCGAAGATACACGGCATATACATCTTCGGCGATGAATGTATTTACACACTCTCGGGAACACCAACACTGCGACATCGCCAATCGGAAGCCATTTCTTTCTCTCAGTCGTTCCCGAGTGCCAGGAAATAGATTGCTTACTTTCGGAGCCGGCCTCCGCCGCGCGTCGAAGTTACTTCTCCCTTACTTGACAGCTGACCCGGTGCCTGAGATAGGACTGCCGACCGCTCATCTTTCTCTCAGTTCTCGCGACGCATTTTCGCGCTCCAGCACGACCTCGGAAATTGAGCATCGTGGTGGGATACGACATGCTAGAGCAACATCAGGCCTTTAACTCAGCCTCACTACTGCAGTATATGAGGCCTCGATGAGAAATATCGATACTGCACTTTTCATTGCGCTCAAGACTCACCGGCAACTTTCGCTTCTGAACTCTAAAAGGTGTGTCGCAACGATGTTCTGGTAGTCTGTGCAACTGACGCTCGCCAATAGCAAATTGTCCAATCCACCATGCGTTCCACCTGGATTCTTCTGCCCGTCCTAGCTTTGGCAGGCAGCACCTTCGCTGCGCCTACTCCGACATGCGGATGGAGGCCCGGCCCAAAACCTCACATTCCGAAGCCATTCCCCAACCCCGGCCAAATCAACCACAGATCTGCTCCTGCAGTTGATGAGGCTTTAATCGAAAACCCGGTCGATGTAGTCACGAGATCTGCTCCCGAAATCTCGAAAGCTTTGCCAAACGTCGCGAGAATTGACTGTTGAGCAAGAGGTTTTGACTTTCTCCTTGGGATTGCATCACTTTACTGACCTGATACAGTCTTGGCCTTGGGATATTTACATACCTCAAACTTGTCGTTATACATAAACTAGCTATACCAAAGCATAAATCTGCGTAATGTTACGAATTTTTCCAAGAGAAGTTGAGCGAGAGTCTGCGTTCAGCGCGAATTCTGATTTTGAGCTTTTAACAGCTGGTTGACAGCTGTTGCAAAACCCTGATTCTGTTGCCGCGCTATCTCATCTGACCTAATAAGCATCATCTGATGGCTGTGTATCTCGCCCATTCAAATTCGACTTGCTTCCGAAAGCGGGCAGGCTCTCAGAGGTGCGTTGTCAACTGTTTCACGGCGGCTGGGAGCCCGCGTTTGCCAATCTCGCTCGACAGATGCTGTACAACCACGCTAAAGGTGATGTATTACAAGGTCACACCAGCCCTTGCGGGACCTCAGCCAGGCTCCAATTATGCTGATTCGAGCGCAATAGTGCTCCGTATCAGCTGAAACAAATTAATGGGTCACTTTCGAAGCGATGCTACTGACCGGCTACGTTGCTGCCGCCTCCCTCCGTCATACTAACAGTGCAAATTGGCATGGCTTGGTTTGAATTCGAGGTCTTGAGAGTAACACAAGCACTACCACAATTGGAAGCTTCGCCGTTGGTCGATCTCGCTCGGGAGGCCTTGCGTCGTTAATTGCACCACCGCGTACAACAACATATCCCAGCTCGGAGCTTGACTACCCCTCTACCCAGCCTGCGATGATACGAAGAGCGTACTTGTAGCCTTCGTTAAACCAGGGCGAATTAGATATTGTTGTTTGTTTCTCAGGCGGCCTGTCAGGCGTAACCTTACATTTCTCGAGCAATGCGACTGGAGTCGACCACTACAACTTCTGTCAACCATTCAACCCGTACTGGCTATTACAGTTTCTCTATTTTGGCGCTCTGTCTGCTCCTTCCGCGGCGTCTGCAAGGCCCAAAGGCGACCACTCACCAAACGATGCGATGACTGCCATATTTGTTTCTTCCCATCATCCCATTCCGCGGCAACCGGGATCTAGGGATGATTTGGGTCCGTTCTTGAATGTTGTTACCTGGATTTTACTCATTACTTCCGCTCTGGCGGTGGTAACTAGGCTCATCACAAAGCGCGCACTGAGGCGACGGGTCGACATTGACGATGTTTTCGTTATTCTGGCCCTGGTAGGAAAGATATGCTATGTTGTTCCATGCTTTCAGGCTGACAGTCGTTACATAGATGACCAGCATTGGATCAGGGGCATCTGTTAGCATCCAAGTTGCCAATGGATTGGGTCGCGAGATATCGACACTCACGGAAGAACAGATAGAATCCTATTTGAAGGTAAGCCCAAGCTAGCTCGAATGGTGACGCTTGCTCTTAGTACCGTTACTGACCTTCTGCTACGTAGGCGGAGTATGCAAATAAAATCTTATATATCGCGACGCTGGCTTTAGCCAAGCTATCCATCATATCACTTCTGATGATTCTCACGGCTTCCGACAGACACCGACATTTGGGACTTGGATTGACTGGCTTTATCGCGCTTTGGGGGCTTGTGTCAGTAATTGCTACGTCGTTTCAGTGCGGTAGAACATATCCATGGCGCACGGGTGAGAGGGGTCGTGATTGTATCAATTTTGTAAGCAGCTCTTGTAATATGTTCACCTTGGTCCTGGCTAATGTTACAACAGGTCGCGTTTTGGCAAGGCATGGGTGTGGTCAACATGTTAACTGACTTGGCATTGATCTTATTCCCTGTCCATGTCATTGTTACGCTGCAGATGAGTATGGCCAAGAAAATCACCATACTCACCTTCTTTGGGGCACGATCACTGTACGTATACGACTGCATCTGCTCCAACCAGCGACTAATAGGGACTCAGAGACATCGTTGCAACGGCTGTGCAAATGGCTTACGTCGACGGCTTCAACTCGGCCAATCCCACTCGACAATTGTGGAAATGGACGCTCGTCACTCAAGTCATTGAATGCATTACCATACTCACCTCGTGTGTTCCATATCTTCGTCCTCTCCTCGAATCTATTCCCTCTGGTCTGTACGGTTCGGATGAGATACGCCGTCGCGGTACACCGTCAGAATTGGGCTACTCGCGCAAAAAGGATGGATCCTACCAGCTGAGCAGTACAGACTCGAAGACCGAAGGGACAAGCCCAAGAAGCAGGCCTCAGAGCAGGAAGAGCCGTCATGACACTGGAATGAAACGATTTCTTCCGATGCTCTCGCAGGACAAGACGACCAGTTCGAACTCCGCTTCTGGTATCCCAGGCGGCCCACGTAGACTTGATGGGCGCATAGACGTTGAGATTACAGCGATGAAGAACAAGCCGGAAAAGGACAGGAAATGGGAGACTGAAAGTATAGGCAGCAATAGTAAGATCCTGAAGACCACAGTTGTGAGTGCCGAATGGGAGGAGGCCCAACGGCAGAGTCGAGATGTTTCCGTTGATGAGATCAAAGTTCTCCGGTGAAATCAGCTTTCATTCGTCCCACACAATCTACCATTTTCTCGTCATATCCCCAGTGCTACCGTGCCTTCGATGCCCGTCTTCCAAAGCAATGAAGCAGAACTTGACACGCTTCGAGATTCGCATCTGCGAAGTGGCGACGCCCGTCAGCACTGTATCTATTCGGCTTTCGAAAGCCCGATTAGGCGCAGTCGAGCCACAGAAGAATGTCATGTCTTCGGCGCCTCGCAACGGAGCTTGAGACCTCCGATCCAGGATGACATGGCATTCAGACTTCCTCTTCAGGCTAGACATGGCGATGATGGGTACACAGTAGACGATCAACACGGGCCCGCTGCACGTATACAGATAGCGCTTGCTGCTTTCCAAGAGTTCATGCATTACTTAGGCGTTGTACCTCGTGCGATGTGTAATTAGGGGTCTCGGAAGAGCCACGGAAGAGTCAGCGCCTAGAATCCACTGGCTGCGTGGTTCGGATATGCAAGTAAACGATCGGGCATGCCTTATAGTTTGCTTAATATGCAATGAACATCTTTGCAGCCGACGGCCATGATGCTTGCAAAATGACGCGGTATCTTGTATGCGTGATGCAAAGGTGCAATGAACCGAGCCGTGAGCCGACGGGAGACTGCCCAGATCTTCCATCCCCAACAGCCTTGCACGTTACCTCAGTCGCACCTCGCTGGTTCAAAGCCAAACGCCTTAGTGGCTTTGGCCTGCCAACTACCTTGATGAACCGCCATATCCATGTGGGTGAAGCCCGAAAGCACTCAATGATGCAGGAAGCCCACGTGGTCCAGATTATATAAGCACAGCAGTCGCGTTCCACAAGGTCACACCATCCCTTCATTCTCCTTCCCAACCACCTCGAATCCAGGATATTGCCCTGGCTCGTCCTACGACCTGTCTGCGGGGAATTCACTAGTCTAATCAAAACAGACTGGCAGCCGTTGTTGTTGCCACTTAATCCATGCCTTCAACTCCATCAGCATGCCGCCTGTTCAACAGCGCTATCGTATCGCTATTTTCCGTGCGACGCAGATCTTACTATGACTATAAGATCCACTTTCGTCATTTAGCTCTCCCACCGAACGAAGTGGCTCAATCTACTCACTCTGGGCGTTAGTGTTGAAGCGCCTTGTTCCAATTGGGAGAGATTGCATCTCGCAAAAGCGCGCGAACTGTCCAGTACAGGTGCGCGGGCTGTAGCATCGAGACAGTGGACAAATCGTATCAAGCAGGAACCATACCCATGGCTGCCACCTGGGAAGACATGGGAGTAAGGGACACCGCTCCGATGCATGCCACCGCTTTCTGCAGCTCCCCCAAGCCCGGTTGTGTGACCTATGCAGCGAATCAATGCACATCATCTAGCTGCCTCCTCAGGCTATGAACGCGGTGCGATATGTCTAGATGCCGCTGTCACTGCAGCGAGCCTACAAACGCTTCAGCTGCGACAAGAGCTGTCTTAGCGGCCTGCCTACTCAACGCTCCAAGGCAGTGCCGAGCCATATTGCCTAGTCCTTCTGGTCTACCGTTCTTGCCGACGGAACACATGGCTCACGTTACCTCCGAAGGGGATAAATATCAAGATTGATTTGCATTGCATGTGTCCCGTATCACGGTCTTCCTTCCAGAGTCGTCTCCCCCTTTCCAATCTGCTCGCTTGTTCCGTTTTGGTCCAGCACGTCATCCGGGCGGCAATACCGTTTATCTGAGCCTCACTCTCCCAGATACTGCAGCTTGTAAAGTATCAGTACCTCAAGATGGAGAAGCATGTTGAACTCCAGGACTTTGACAATGTTGTGCTACGGAACCGTCGTGACAAAGATTCAATCTCAGAGGTCAAAGGTCAAGAGTTCGACCGTGATCGATATGAATTGGCAAGAGTAGGAAAAGAGCAGGTGTTGAAGGTTTGTACCTGTTTTGTATCCGGCATGCACGAGGCTCATCGTCACAGCGTCGCTTCGGTCTGGTGTCCATGACAGGGCTTTCCTGTGGTTTGATGTGCACATGGGAAAGCTTATTGGTGTGAGTCGAGCATCTATTCGTGATTGCACGTTGCTAAATTACAACAGTATCTTCCTAACTGGCTTCCAAAAGTAAGCCCAGCCTAGCAAACTCAGCGACCGTCTTCTAATCCCAACAGTGGTGGGCCTGCTGGGCTCATTTATGGGTTCATTCTCATCTGGCTTGGCAATTTCTCTGTCTTTATCTGTATTGGTGAACTGGCCAGTGCTGTGCCTACGGCTGGAGGCCAATACCACTGGGTGTCTTTGCTCGCACCGAGATCAAACAAGCGATTCTTCAGCTACATCACAGGTACGTGAAGCTCCCAATTCACACTGTTCTATCACTCAACAGTACAGGCTGGCTCACGGTCATCGGGTGGATCGCCGCTCTCACATCAGTGTGTTTCTTCGTCTCCGATCTGGTTCTGCAATTGGCAAGTCTCAATAATCCCGACACTTACGTGCGAGAGAATTGGCATGCTACCTTGCTCCTGTGGGCGGTGTTGATGCTCTGTGTTTGCATCAATGTGTTTGTCAGTGGAGCACTGCCCACCATCGAGGTGATTGTCCTCATTGTTCACGTCTTGGGATTCTTCGGGATCTTGGTGCCACTGGTGTACCTTACCCCAGCACACAACACGGCAAAGGACATCTTTACTACTTTCCACAATAAAGGACAGTGGCCAACACAAGCACTGGCCTTTTTCGTCGGGCTTCAGGGTAATGCACTGGCGTTCGTTGGAACTGACTCGGTTGTACATGTGAGTAAGCCAGTGGGTGGAAGATGAACCTTGCTAATTACCGTAGATGTCAGAAGAAGTCAGAAACGCCAGCACGGATGTCCCACGCTCCATGCTCATGAGTCTCGGCATAAACGGCACGCTTGCCGTAGGACTACTCCTCGCCGTTCTCTTCAGTGCGACCGACATTGAGCAACTCCTAATAGAAGAGTCGTCTCTATCCCCCTTCATCCGCATTTTCCAGACAGCTGTAGGCTCCAATGCCGGCGCGACCATCATGGTATGCATCATCATTGCGCTCGAGTTCTGCAGCGCCATGGGCTGTCTAGCAGCGGCGTCTCGCATGACGTGGTCATTTGCTCGCGACAGGGGGCTGCCCTTCTCTCGCGCGCTGAGCATGGTTCGTTTACCCCCTTGCCCCCAAAATAGTCCCACGTCTAATCCTCCCCAGATCGACAAGCGCACCACCATCCCCGTAGTCGCAATCCTCGTCGTCACCGTCTTCGCCGCCCTGCTCTCCCTAATCAACATCGGCAACAGCGCCGCCTTTAACGGCACCATCTCCCTCGTCCTCGAAGGCTTCTACCTCTCCTACCTCCTCGCCCTCGGCCTCCTCCTCTGGCGCCGCGTCCGCGGCGACCTCGACTCCCAGAACGCTGAGCTTGCCATCTTCAACGCCTCCCCACTACATCCCGAGGCCTACGACCGCAGTCTGACCTGGGGTCCCTGGAGACTTAAGGGCGCTCTGGGCGTTGCTAACAACGCCGTCGCTATTTGCTATTTGCTGCTGATCATCTTCTTCAGCTTCTGGCCTACCCAGGTTAATCCGACTCCGGATCTGATGAATTGGGCCGTGGTGGTTACCGGTGGCGTTGCCGCGTTCTCCGTCCTGTACTATGTGGCTTTTGCTAGGAAGAGCTACACCGGGCCCATTGTTGAGATCGATCCGCATGTTATGTGAGGCCCGGGCAGATGTTGGGGGGGGCGGGGGGGGATAGCGGAGCTGGCTTGGGGATGTCTGGATGGGAGAAAGCTATATCTCCCAGCCGAACGGTTTCTTACGGTCTTATATTCAAGATTTGTTGGCCAGTTCTGAGGACCCCAACGAATCGGTAATCAAAGTCCCTCTATGGGGTTTGGGTGAAAAGAAAAGGGGGTGGTTCATAGTCCTTGTTCCTGCGGCGTTATAGATTGGCCTATTGCTATGCTATGTAGTAGATATACGAAGTCATGGTTTAACGTAAGCTGCGGTTCCATTCGTCATGCACGATGCGTCCTCAAGAAGCAATACAGGGCAACCGAAGCCTTACCCAGATGCTGGGTGGTGGGATAACGTATAGCGCTCGCGAGCGATCAACCGGCTAAGAAGATACCCGCAGAGGAGACGAGGATCAAACAGTGTGGGGCGACGTACTTTATGGGCTGTGCGACCAAACACTCTGTGTGGTCTCAAGGCTCAGCCTCAATCCTCTCGAAACCCAGCAGTCAATTGTCAGACTTTTGCATTACAACTACCAGACCATTCTAAAACTTCTCCCCCTCCAAAATCGGCCGCGCCTCCTCACTCCGCCACCACGACACGCCCTCCTTTCCGGGAAACTCGAACTTATCCATCGACTCGGGCTTCATCTCGACACTGTATCCGGGCTGCGTGGGGGTGACATAGTACCCCTTCTCGATCCTACTTGGGTTGAAGAAGTGCTCGTGCAGGTGGTCGACGTACTCGAGCACGCTCTTCTTGCCCGACACAACAACGTAGTCGATGGTCGACAGGTGCTGCGTGTACTCGGGCAATCCGACACCGCCGCTGTGCGGGACGATGGGGACGTTGAACTTGGCTGCCATGAGCAGGACGGCAATGACCTCGTTGACGCCGCCGAGTCGGCACGCGTCGATCTGGCAGATATCGATGGCCCCCGACTGCAGGAACTGCTTGAACATGACTCGGTTCTGGCACATCTCGCCAGTGGCGACGCCGATGCCGTAGGGTTTGAGGGCTTCGCGGATGGCTTTGTGGCCAAGGACTGACGTTGGTCAGTATCTATTTTTTTTTGGCCAATGCAGAACGCGCCGTTTGGGAAAGGAGGGGGACTTACCGTCGTCAGGACTCGTTGGCTCCTCGATAAACCACGGCTTGAACTCCGCAAGCTGCTTCATATACTCGACCGCCTCAGGCACGCTCCACACCTGATTCGCATCCACCATGAGCACATTCCCCTTGTCAAACCCGATAACCTCGCGCGCGATGGTGAGCCGCTGCTTATCCTGTGCCACATCGCTGCCGACCTTCAGCTTGAAATGGCGGTACCCTTTACTCAGCGTCTCCTGCAACAGCGCCTTCATCTTGTCCTCCCCATAGCCCAGCCAGCCCGCTGAGGTAGTATACGCGGGGACAGCCTGCGAATCCAGGGCCTCCTGGAGGCGCTCCTTCTTGCCCGCTTCAGCCTTGGTCAGGATCTCGAGCGCCTCGGCAGGGGTGAGCGCGTCGGTGATGTAGCGGAAGTCGATTAGGTCGACGATCTGCGCGGGCGTCATGTCGGCGACTATGCGCCACACGGGCTTGCCCAGTGTCTTTGCCCACAGGTCCCAGATGGCGTTTACCACGGCGCCCAGCGCGAGGTGGATCACGCCTTTCTCCGGCCCGATCCAGCGCAGTTGCGAGTCGTTGACCAGATGGCGCCATGTCTGGCCCCAGTTGGAGACGAGGGAGTCGAGGGTGCGGCCTTTGACGCGCTCGGCGAGGTGCGTGATGGCTGAGCAGACGATCTCATTGCCGCGGCCGATTGTGAAGGTCTGGGTGGGATGATTAGTCTTTGTGGAGAGGAGGAGGGGAGTGGTTGGATCAGAATGAAGGGGGAAGGGGGGTTGTAGCTGGACTTGGTCGTAACGTCTCAGTGATGCTTCACTGACACAGAGACGATGCAAATCCATACTTGGAGAAAAGAGATTGGGGTGACTTACCATACCATGTCCCGAAAACTCCGAATCCGTGCTCAGGATACAGTACGCAGAAGAGTAGTCACCAGCCGCGTTCATGGCATCCGAGCCCGTCTTGTCGAGCGAAGTCTACACACCACCCCGTTAATACCCAAACCCCAATGGCACCAACCCAGCTTTCAAACGTACCGGAAACCTCACATCCCTCGTCTCAACACCCGTAATTGTCACCATTGTGTGGAAATTGCCTGCTTCAAAAGCCGTGCAGTAACTCGATGTCAATTCGTTCCGACGTCTCGGAATGCTCTCGCCCGTACCCCGCGGTTCGAATAAAGCAGCTTATTTTGTTCGAAGAGGGAAAACAAGGTGTAAAAAAGTTACACAGGATTGCAGAAGCGTGTATCCGAAGAATCAGTAAGTCTCAATTGACCGTTGCGCAAGTAACGACACCGTGAGCACAGCTGAGCAAACGCCGACCCTTTTATACGGCAGTCAACACGGTGATGGTCCAGGTACCCCACTAACCCCCACACAGGCCTGTGGTCGTGGAAAACGGATCCAGAGGCGGCGTTCGGAGGAGGTGATTGGTGGAAATTTGTCGCCCGCGTAGCCCATGAGCAAGCGTGAGCGAAGTAGTCCCGGTTCAGCCGCGTGAGCGCTTTACCGGCATCTGCGAGGGAAGAAAGTCGCACGTGAGGTATATCGCCTTGAGTGGGAGTAAATGACACCCCGCAGTTTGAACATGGTAGGTTGATCTGCGGCTTGAAAGCTTCGGGAATTGGCAGAAAGGCTTGGTCTGCGCGTATTGACATATATGATGCAGGGGAGCTTCTGTGTATGCAAGACATGGATGGGTGGTCGTGATGCAATTGCCTACCTCGCTCCAGGCTGAAGACTTCTGGGTCGTTGAATGCTCTGAATGCTGGAACATTTACGGCCGTGGAATACTAGTGGAGACATGCACCCGTTCCATCCATCGACTGTAGGCGCTAGGACGTAGAGTTACTGCTTCAGACCTCAGCGGATCAAGTGCCTGCGTGCTGTTGTTTGACAAGGTGGAACAATCCAAACCGTTGCACTCTTATACATACCTACGCGTTAGTACTTTCTAAGCCTGAAGGGACACACATGGGAACCACTCTGTAGACTATCAGAAGCCACACCCTCACCCTCACTGCTGTCCGCAGGTCACGTATGTACCACTCTCTAGATGGGCGAAGAAGATAATCGAGGCCGTTTCACACACACACTTGCGCACACCTAATCGTCAGTATCTCTTCATGTATGAGGAACACACCTTGTAGACCATCAAGTACTGCCAACCTAACCTTCATTGCCGTCTTTATGCATCAAGACCCCAAAAGGACCCTGGGGCATATCAATGACTGCCTACTACGTGACCCGCCATTTCGCTTACATATATGCTACGCTTATTTGATGCCTCTCTTCTCCGTCTCACTGTAGTAAATAACCATACGCCAGAGCTTCTTCACAAGCGCCTCTGCCTCATCATCAAGAGCCTGTAATCGCCGTTAGCAAGAAATCCTCCCGGTCTCAAGTCGTCAAATCCTCATGGAAAAAAAGGGGAAATAAACTCACCACCTCCAAATTCTCCACCAGCGCCTGCGGCCCACCCCTACTCTTCAAATGCTCCACAATCGCATCAACCAGCATCTCCTCCTGCAGGCCCATAAGCTCGAGCACCTTGTTCGCAGCCCAGTCCTTGATGTCCTTCTCAATGTTCTTCTCGGGCAGGTGTTCCCAGCTAACCGGCCACTTCCACAGGCCTTCCTTGTCGTTGGGGATATCGCGGGCGAGCTGGCGCTGCGCGTCTTCGATTTCTTCGGTGGTGAGGTTGGCGCGGACTGCGGCGTCGAAGTTGATGGGCACCAGCGCGCGCTTGCGGGAAGTGTTGTTGGAGTCGGCGGCGTCCTCGTCTTCGAGCAGGTTCTCGACGTCTGCGGCGGTGCGGCGTGTGGCGCCTGCGGCAGCGGTTTCGAGCTTCTTGGCTGCGGCGCCGAGGGAGATTTTGAAGTGCGCGGAGGGCTCGGTGGTGCGGTCTGGGTGGGTGGAGGAGGAGCGGGGATGGGAGAGGGCGTCGGATTGGGCGTCCAGGAAGGCGTCGGCTTGCCCGCGTGCGTGGTCGCGCTGTTTCTGGGCTGAGGCTTGCTCGCGCGCTTCTTGCGAACGGTCGGCGGCGTCTTCTTTGGCTTCCCGGTCGCGGACTTTTTCGCGCTCGCGCATGTACTCGCCGCGGTCGCGGTAGTAGAGGTGGCGGCGGGAGGAGGCTTCGGCGTCGTCGTCGAAGTCTTTGAGTTGCTTGGCTTGTGCGTCGCGGGCTGCTTGCTGTTCTGCCTCCTGGTTCTTCATGCGGTCGCTTGTGCGCTCGAGGGAGGAGACGCTTCTGCTCTCGTGCTTGAGCCATTTGGAGAGTTGTCTCTGGTACTCGTTCTCGTTCTCGTCGTCTCGCTTCTGCTTGCGGCGGCGCTCGATCTCAGAGTCACTGGCCGAGTCATCATCGTCTTCACGGCTGAAGTATGTGCCGTTGGCGAGAGATCCGCCATTCGTAAAGTTGACACCTCCCTGGTAGTCCTTGGGGAATTGAGAGCCTCTTGGACCACTTGGCGCGCCTTGAACTGCTCGGTCGGCCTTTGGCCCAACTGGGACGCCGTTAGCACCCCCAGGGCCGGTGGGTGCAGAGGGAGGCGGCGAACGTCTGCCGCTGCGACGACGTTCGGCCTCTTCCAGCTCTTCTTCTCGTCGGAGTCGCTCACGGTCGCGCTGATTCGAGCGGTCACGGAAAGCTGCGATCTCGGCCGCAACAATCTCGCGCATCTCAGCAGGGATGTCCGCAAGCTCATCATCTGCATTAGTCAGGTTGACGAAAGCAACCTCAACGCCATCGCCGTCCTGCGTAGGCATATCCTGCATCATAACATCGCCAGCGTAGTCCATCTGGGGCATGTTGGGCGGGTTGAAGAGACTCTTGAGAACACCTGCCAATGCTTCCTTTGCGCTATCGATGCGGAATTGCACAGTGGCTTCGTCCTCGTTTCGAGTCTTGCTCCATTCTTCAGCGTACTTGATCGAGGCATCGTCCACCATGACATGTAGCTGACTTGTCTCCACCTCGTCCTCCTCATCCCCACCCTCTTTCTTCTCCTGCCCAGGCTTCTGTCGCTTAGTAGGAACCTTGACGTCCTTGAAGATGTCGGCCGCAGTCTCGAGACTCTGGGCGTCGGCGAACTCAGCAAATCCAAATGTCTGAGGCTTGTTGTTGGCATCCGTAGCCCTTGTCCAGCGCACCAGCTTCCCCGCCGTCTCCAGAATGCGCTCCATGCCCTCGTCGCCGCCCACGCCGTCTGGGATGTTGCCAACGAAGATGGTCCTGGCAATCTCCTCGCGCGTGGGCGGAATCACCTGCTGAGGCCCGTCTCTGCGATCGCGATCGCCGTCACGGTCCATACCCAGACCCCGTCGCGCAGGCATGGCTGCGCTCTCCTTGCGCCCGCCCACAGGGCTGTCGGCAGCGCCACCGCGGCCAGACTGTGTACCGAGGCGGATGACTGGGGCGTTGAAGTTGAAGTTGGGCATGTTCGCCGGCGGCTGCCAGTTCGAGGGGAGCGGTCGAGGGCCGCCGAGCTGGGGAGGGCCTTGTGTCTGCGCGACACCTGGAGGCGCAACGCCGGGCGGAGCAGCTCCTGGGGGTCCTGGCTGCTGTCAGTATGTATTCGAGTAGCGCTTCTAGAGCTTCATATACCCATTCCAGGTGGCGCCATGCCAGGCGGCGAGCCTGCATAACGTTGTGGAGGGCCGCCGTACCCCGGTGCACCTGCGCGTGTTAGCTACAGACAACCAAATCCTTCAATGCAGCGAGCTCACCTGGATAAAAACTCATACTACCGGTCGCTTTCGAGCAATATCGCGATCAAAGGAAAGTGAAACGCCAACAGCCGAGTGTCGCGTGGTGCAGCAAGAGAGGCTGACGGTCAAGCTGTCACGGCTTTTCGAGGCCGCAATTGAGCACGGACGCGACGCTAGGAAATGTCGAAGTGAACATCTCCAACTCACGCCCAGCACACCCGCGCCGCATCCACGCCCAATTGCGGTCTCGCCTAAACTCCAAACACACCTTCGAGCCTTACCATCACCACCGAGGCGAATATCAAACAAACCTCTTCACCATGGGCTCCCGCGCGTTCGGCGAGCTGCTGCTCCGCCCCAGCACCTTCACCCGCATCACACCAGCCGCACGCCTGACCCCAGGCTTCACAATCACCCAGCGCAGCCTGTCCAGCAGCATTCCCAAATCTGCAGCTCAGAACGCTGAGAAGCCCTCCACCGCCACAACGCCCGAGATCGCAGCCTCCTCGCCTCGACAGCAGCGCGCACCCCGAAACGCAGCCACGGCCGCCATCGACGACCTCTTCAGCGCCATGCCCACCCCCAACGCCGCCTCTGGCACCGGTCTCTCCGCGGGGGACCCACAAACACCCAGCAGCAGTAGCAGTAGCGCAGAGCGCGTCTTCGGCGCCTCCTTCAGCAGACCCAGCCGCACCGCGCGCCGCCCGAACCTGCAATTCGACACCATGATGATGCCCGCCGACAGCCTGTCGAACCCGTCTCTCGCCAACAAGCCCAACCCCTCCACCCTGGCTGCCCAGCAGTCCGCCACGTTCGAGAACTACCCGCGCCTGAACCCGACGTACGGCCGCAGCGTCGACCTGGATGCCAGCCGCGGCCGCGATATTGTAAGGGGCATTGGCATGTTGGGGTCGCTGGTGGCGCGGAATAAGATCAAGATGGATTTTAATAAGCAGAAGTTCCATGAGAGGGGTGGCTTGAAGAGGAAGAGGCTGAACAGTGAGCGCTGGAGGGCGAGGTTTAAGAAGGGGTTTCAGCAGGTTACGGGGAGGGTTATGGAGTTGACGAGGAAGGGGTGGTGAGTGTGTGTGTGTTGAAAGTGCGGGGGAATGTAAGATTCTAGGTGTTGTTGTGTTGTTGCGTTTACGGTAGATATATGTACCATACGAACAGGGGGGTTTCCAGAGTCGGAATGAAGAGACCATAGCAGCATTGCTCTGTACAAAAACGAAATCAGCCATTTGCTTTTACCCTACACAACACCACCAGTGCACGATCACAGATTCCAGTTTAAAGTCGTATGCCAAACAACACATCTATCCATCTATCTCTACATCTACCATCCACCAACTCATCCTCTCCCCCCTTAGTCCTTCTTCCCCAACCCACCCCCGTACCCATACCCTCCCAACCCATACCCACTCCCACCCCTCTGACTCCCGCCATTCGGCATCGGCAGCCCATACCCACTGCCACCCATCCCCCCACCCATTCCGAACCTGGCGCCACCCCCCATAGTATCCCTCGCATAACCCCTCAACCTCCTCGGCAGCTCCACGCCCCTGAAATACGCCACGCAAACCACCGCACTCAGCCCCGCACTCAGCAAACAATACAACAACGTGCTCTTATAAATATGCCCTCCATACCCCGTCCAGCCAGGCGGAAGCGTGGTACTGGGATACCAGCGGACGCTGAAAGACAGGGGGAGTGGATCACCAATAGTGATCTTAGTATTGCGCGAGTGGGACGCGATGCTGTACGCGGTAGCCGCATCAATCGCGCCACCAGACCCAGCTCCAGCCGTCTTGTCTGCGGCGTGCAGCAGCAGGTTCAAGCTATTCCCGACATGCAGATGGCTGAGCTGCAGCGTCCCCGCGAGCCCGACCACCAGCGGCGTGTACAAGCTGCTCTGGCTGCCCAGCGCGCCCTCCTGCGATTCAGAGTCCGAGACGAGGTATTGCTGCTCCAACACGCTGGGTGGCAGCGGCTTCGAGGGGATGCGGCAGGTCAGCGGCGCGTCGTTGTGGATGTAGAACTCGAGGAGGTGGAAGAAGGAATCGGATACGAAGTCGATGGTGCAGTTTATTTCTTTCTCGACGCCGAAGGAGAGCGTCAGCGGCTTCCCCGTTTCGTTGCACGTTGGGAACGGGATGTACTGGAGTTGGCCGTTCGTGTCGGTTATGTGCTCGCCGGTTTCGCTGGAGGGGGGGATTAGGAATGTGGGAAGGGTTGGAGGGGGGACACGTACATGGTGCGGTTTAGACAGGTGACGGGGATTGGTTCGCCGGGATTGTAGCCGCGGGCTTCTTGGGAGGTTTGGAGAGGTTGTTGCGAGTTTGCTGCGCTGGCGAGGGTGGTGGAGAGTGCACTCAGCGCCAGGAGAGGCAGCCAGGAGGTGTGCGCGGGCATTGTGACGTGGAAATGTTGATTAGCTTTCCAATGGAGGTTCTGCCTTCGGGAGCGCTCGCTGCAACACCAACAATGCTTCGTTGGGTGCGCTGGGTGTTAGTCCATCTGTCAACTTGCACTTGCACATGTCGAAGTCACTGGTGAGCAGGGCCGTGCGCGACCATAGCTCTCCTCCGTCCTAGCTCCGCATAGCTTGGATCCGCCCAGCTACATCAAATACACATTTCTTGAAAAATAATTGCTCGTTGATTCGTATTAGACTAGTGGACTTGCTAGACACTTTTACTGTCATCGTAAACTCATGATCGTGCAGCCATCTTCTCCATCACTCGCTCGCCTCTACAACTGGGACTTCTTCTTGAAGGCGTTGATGAGACCGCTTGTGCTGGCATCGTGCGAAGTAGACTCCTTGTCGTCATCAAGCTCAGCCTGGATCTTCTTGGCCAAGCTCTTGCCGAGCTCGACACCCCACTGATCGAAGCTGTTGATGTTCCAGATGGCACCCTCGGTGAAGGTGAGGTGCTCGTAGTAAACGATCAGCGCACCCAGAGTGGCAGGAGTGATCTTGTCTGCCAGGATGGAGGTGGTGGGGCGGTTTCCAAGGAAGGTCTTGTGCGAGACGAGGTTGTCGGGCGCACCCTCAGCCTTGACCTGGTCAGGGGTCTTGCCGACCATGAGGGCCTCAGCCTGAGCGAAGAAGTTGGAAGCCAGCATCCTATACATGGTCAGTATCAATCATCGCACTGGACACATTTTGAACTCACTTCTGGTGCTTGTTGTTCTGGACGGGGTTATGGCTCTGGGCAGCCATGATGAAGTCGGTGGGGATGAGCTTTGTGCCCTGGTGGAGCAGCTGGTAGAAGGAGTGCTGAGCGTTGGTCGCGGGCTCACCGAACAGGATGGGTCCGGTGGTGTACTTGACGTAGTCGCCGTTGCGGGTGATGGCCTTGCCGTTAGACTCCATGGACAGCTGCTGGAGATAGGCAGGGAACCTGTGAAGGTACTGGTCGAAGCTGTTCCAAGTTAGTGGCTGTTCAACATGCTAGTGTGAGGACTTACGGAGAAACAAGGTGAGTCTGAGCTCCGAAGAAGTCAGAGTACCATACACTCAGCAGACCGCCAAGCACAGGGATGTTCTTCTCAAGAGGGGTCTCCTTGAAGTGCTTGTCCATGGAGTGGGCACCCTCGAGGAACTTGTGGAAGTTATCGTAGCCAATGTACAGAGCAACGCTTGTACCAATGGCGGACCAAACACTGTAGCGTCCACCAACCCAGTCGGAGAACCCGAACATGTTCTTCTTGTCAATGCCAAACTTGGTAACCTCCTCCTCGTTGGTGGAAAGAGCGACAAAGTGCTTCGCAATATCCTCCTCCTTGGCCTGCTCAAGGAACCACGACTTGGCAGTGTTGGCGTTTGTGGTCGTCTCAGCGGTGGTGAAGGTCTTGGAAGCAATGAGGAAAAGAGTGGTCTCGCGGTTGGAGTCCCTCAGCGCCTCAGCGATGTGAGTTCCATCAATGTTGGAGACGAAGTGGGTCTTGAGGTTGCGGTCAGCGTAAGGCTTGAGAGCCTCGGTGACCATGACGGGGCCACTGAACTCGTTAGTGCTCGCGTCTTATTTCGGTGGCTGCAATCACTTACAGGTCGGAACCACCAATGCCAATGTTGATGATGGTGTCGATCTTCTTGCCTGTGTAACCCTTCCACTCACCGCTGCGAACCTGCTCGGTGAACTCCTTGATGTGCTCCAGAACGTCGTTGACGCCCTCGACAACGCTCTTGCCGTCGACCTCCATCTTCTGGTTAGAGGTATTGCGAAGAGCAACGTGGTACACAGCGCGGTCCTCGGTGAAGTTGATCTTCTTACCGGCGAACATGTCATCGCGGAGCTGCTCGAGGTTGGCCTCCTTGGCGAGCTCAACGAGGAGCTTTACGGTCTCCTCGGTGATGAAGTTCTTCGAGAAGTCGAAGAGAATCTCGGAACCCTCGGCATCGTTCTTGAAGGTGTGACTGAACTTCTCGAAACGCTGCAAAGTTGTCAGTATTCGTTGGTGCAGCGCGCGGGGTGGCGCATACCTGGGGGTCCTTCTGGAAGTAATCCTTCAGGACGATGTCCTTGCCGAGCTTCTGGTGGTGGTCCTGGAGGGACGACCAGGCGTTGAGGTCAGACGCTTGAGAGAAGCCGGGCATCTTGTGTCACGGAACTTGCGGGGTCAACACAGTAGTGGCTTGTAACGACTGCGCGACTTACAACTGAAGCTTGGGTATCGAAAAGGGAATTGCTAAGTCAATTGAGCAGAGAGAAAGCGTTGAAGTATTGAGTGAGAGGTGAGAGAAGGCGATCGATGGCGTGTTGAGGTAGCTGCATCTCCGAGCTGGGCTGAGACCCCCACCATGCTAGTGGGGCAGAGGGGCCGTACTCGTGGATACGTCACAGCTTATTACAGGTGGTTAAAATGTGAACAGCAAACTCTTCTCCCGTTGGTTAACATAGCATGATGCAACTTGCTCACTAATCCCGGCCGTGAGGCTGCCAAACAGATCTGGTCCAGACTTTACAGAGTGGGATATCATCTTGCATTGCCTATCTGGGCGTCTTCCAAACACAAAATGCTGCCCCCCATACGCCGATGCCGTTGCAGAACCAAAATAGCCAGAAGCGTTGAGAGTACCCGCCAATCACACCCTCATCTATGTATGCTCCAAAGCCCGACAACATCAGTAGAAACGCGACGGTTCGATCGCCGAAGCTGCCGGCTATTGGCCGAGCGGAGCCCAGTCACCCGTTGCTTAGGTAACCTCATTTCCTATCCGCGACACCCTCGAAAGACGGGTCCTTTACTGAACCTCCAGCATCTCCGAGGCCGGCAACTGGTCTGTTGTAAGACCAGCCTGCGAACTGTTCCTGCATGGTTTGCGATAGCATGGGCCCGTCCACGTACGAATCTGTTGGTGCTTCGGAGGTGAATTCGCGGTCGAAGTTGGCGGTGTCCTTGGCATCAACCTGTCATATGATTAGTGAAAATGCACACTTCCGCAAGACTAAGTTACATACCACGTTGGGTTTGAAGCTTGGCTCGTATTTCCTCTCCAACAATTTGCGCCAATCGATGCTGTGGAAGAAGTAATGCGCCTTGATCTCAGCCGCTCCCTTCGCTCCCAAACGCTTCTCTGCGTTGCGGTCAAGGAGACGGGTCAGCAGGTCGCGTGCAGCAGGGGGGACGATCTCGGGTCCAGGGAAGTGCAGCGGCTCAGTGAGAATCTTGCGGTACATGTCGTTGGTGTTCTCGTCGTAGAAAGGCGGGAGACCTGTCAACATCTCATAAAGGAGGACACCCAGTGTCCACCAGTCTACCGACTTTGTGTAGCCACCGCCGGTCAGGAGTTCAGGGGCGAGATATTCTGGTGTTCCGCAGAATGCTAATGATGGTTAGGGACGTTTGTTCTGCTTCTACTTAGTTTGTACTTACTGTTTGTGCGGTCTTCGTCCTTCATATCCAGCTTGCACAGACCGAAATCGCACAGTGCAATGTGACCTGTGTAATCGAGCAAGATGTTCTCAGGCTTCAAGTCGCGGTAAATGACATTGAAACCATGCAAGCACTCCAGTGCGCACAGAAGCTCGGCCGCGTAGAATCGTGCACGGTTAATGTCGAATCTTTGCTCTTTCTGCAAGTGATGGAACAACTCGCCTCCATTCACAAAGGCCAGAACCAGGTAAAGCTTCTCTGGCGATTGGAAAGAGAATTTGAGAGGTACGATGAAGGGGTTGTTGATCTGGGCCAAAACCGATCGCTCCGCGAGCGTGTGTGCAACTTCGGAGCGAGAGATGATGTGAGCCTTACGAATGGTCTTCAAGGCGTAGATTCGATGTGTGTCCTTCTTCCTAGACGATGTCAGCGCAATCCACCAGATTTGGATGAGGTTGAACATACTGTACCTGCATGACCTTTCCGAAACTGCCCTTTCCGACGACCTTGAGCAGCTCGAAGTCATCAATAGCCAATCGGTCCTGGCGGTTCTCGACAAAGTTAACGCCGATCTTCATTTGACCGCTGCCAAACTGGACGTTGATCCAATCAGCGCCAGCCTGGCCGGCTGCTATGTTCTCTCCCTTCTTGTCTTTGCCATCGCGCTGCTCCTCGAAACGAGGGTTGATCTTCAAAGTTCCAATAAAAATGTCCTCGTTTCGGCCAGCGTTGGGAGGTGCAGTAGGGTTGCGAATGTAGAGGGACACAGTTAATTCGGTCATGCGAGACACATCGAACTTGTACTGTGTGTTGCCGCCAGCCCACAATGGGTTCTCTGGTGTGCCAGACACGGCGTTGATGAAAACTTGCTGCTTATCAAAATCGCACAGAGCGTAGGGCAAGTGTTTCGACGAGTATCGGCCGTGAATGGTGGGCGCTGCGTTGATGCTGCCAGCGGCAGACTGCGGGCGACCCTGGCCAGTGTATGAGCCAACTACGGGGGTCCTCGAAGATCCCGGGCGCATTGAACCGGCCACGGAAAAGCCACCGCCAGTCGAGAGCGAGCCCTGGTGATGTGAACCGCCGCTGAAGGCCTGCTCGGCGCCAGGAGGAAGAGAGAAACCCTTGCCCTCATGGAGCGTAACTATCAAAATACCAGGTCGGAGGGGCGCTGCGGGGGCGGCGGCATTCGCTTCAGAGGCCGCTGTGAGCGATTAGCAGTGTCTCGGCGCAGATCACACAGAGGCTGAGACGCACCGATGCCGTTGGGGTCGCCGATGGCCGCATTGCTGTTCGCGGGGCTTGTCGAGGCCTTGGGGGTCTGCTGGTCAACAATGGTGGATGTGGACGAGGAGCGACTGAAGGTGTTGGCGAGCGGGGCCAAATGCGTCTCCTTGAGCTCTACGGAATGTGTCAGAATGCATAATGGAGGGGAACATAGCATAGCTACGCACTCTTGGTGAGCTTCCAAGACATGGTGGCAGCGGCTCAACGGTCGTGATCGTGCAAGCACAAGTGGAAGTACAATGCAGAGCGAGCAGCCGGCCAGATGTGGGTGGTGGGCAGGAGGGGCCAAGGGGCGCGGGGGCGGCGGAGGTCAGGTCTGGTGAAGGGGCGGCGTAGTGATTTTGGTGAAGGACGGCAAAGGTATAGGGGTCGTGGCGACGGCTGGCCTGTTGCGATACTCAAGGAGCACTGCACGGCCTTGTTTGAAGTAGGGCTCACGTCTCCCACACACGCTACGCTACCTGAGGGGCCGACCACTGGCCAATCTGGTTGGCCACGCCCACGCCCACGCCCGCACCGCACAGGCGCGCCAGTCGACAGCCGTAGCCGTAGTTCCCCCATCGCTGCCAGCTGCTGCACGCGCGCTGCCGCTGTCATTGCCGTTGCGCACCCTCAGTCTGTTGATGACGATGCTCCGGCGCAACCACGTCCTGTGCTGCTCCTGAGATCCTCGGCTCTACTAGGAGTACCGCCCACTGCGACGCCGCCTGCCGCGTCACCATCGCGCGGGAACACGATCGAGTTCGCCATTGCAGCCCACCTGCGACGCACTGCAACGCCTGCGCTGGGCGCGTCTAGACCATGGGCGTCATCAAGAAGAAGACGGGCACGCGGGGCACCGAAGGCGGCATCAAGTATGTCTGCGACGTGTGCTCGTCCGATATCACTTCAACCGTACGTTGGGCACCTGCACCTGCACCTGCACCCCCGATCTATGCCAAGCCATCTCATGTTGACATGCGCCATAGGTTCGCATACGCTGCGCGAACGACGAGACCTGCCACGAGTACGATTTGTGTGTGCCATGCTTCTCTGATGGCAAGTCATCGCGCGACCACGACCCTGCCACCCATCCCTTCAAGGTTGTCGAGCAGCACTCTATCCCCATCTACACCGAAGACTGGGGGGCGGACGAGGAGCTTGCGCTGCTGGAAGGCGCCGAAACCTACGGACTGGGATCATGGGCAGATATTGCAGACCACATTGGTGGGTTCAGAGAACGCGACGAAGTCCGTGACCATTACATCGACACATACGTGGAAAGTCCCAACTTTCCCCTACCAGAGCATGCCAGCAAAGACGACACAGTGCTGAGTGACCGCATACCTCGAGCTGAATTCCAAGCGCGTAAGAAGCGCCGGATAGAAGAGAAGAAAGAGGAGGCCAAGAACGCAGCGCCCGCGACACCAAAGCAGAAGCCCACAGCCAGTGTGCCGTCATGCCACGAGGTTCAAGGATACATGCCCGGTCGATTAGAATTCGAGACAGAGTACTTCAATGAAGCCGAAGAGGCAGTGCAGCACATGTCATTCGAGCCTGGAGATGGCCTCAACCCTAGGACCGGCGAGATGGAGCCGGAGATGGAGCTGAAGATGGTTATCATGGACATTTACAACTCGCGGCTGGACGCTCGTGTAGAGAGGAAGAAGATCATCTTTGAACACAAGCTCCTTGAGTACAGGAAGAACCAGCAAGCCGACAAGAAGCGCACCAAGGAAGAGAAAGATCTGTTGAACAAGGCAAAGCCATTCGCGCGCATGATGAAACACGAAGACTTCGAGATTTTCTGCAGAGACCTTGAATATGAACACAACCTGCGTCAGGCCATCTCCCAGCTACAAGAGTGGAGAAACATGCAGATCACGAATCTCAAGGCTGGTGAGAAGTACGAGCAGGAGAAGCAGACAAGGCAGGCTCGGGCACCTCCTACTGGCCAGTTTGACCGTCTGGCTTCGAACATGAGGAACAAGCCAACACCTCCGATCGAGCAGCCGTCTGCAGCAACTGCTCTGATCGGACCAGAACTGCCACTTCACATTAAGCAAAGGAGCGGTCTCACAACCCCGCCTCCTGACAAAATACCGAATGGCACAAATGGCGTTGTTACCCCACAGCATGCTAAGACGAAATTCCAAGTCAAGCAGCTACCGGGCACAGTGCCTCTCAAATTTGGCAAGGATGCTGCAGCTGATCTTCAGCTCTTGACACCTGAAGAGCGCGAGCTGTGTAGCATACTACGTATTATGCCGAAGCCGTACAATGCGCTGAAGGAAAAGATGGCACGGGCTGCATTGAGTAATAATGGTGCTCTCAACAAGAAGGCTGTGAAAGATCTATTGGGCATTGATGCGAAAAAGTCCTCGCAGTTGTACGAGTATTTTGTGCATAGCGGGTGGATTGCAAGGATCTAAAGTCGGTGTGTTTGAAGTGGGGATGGGTCCGAAGGATCACGGCGTTAAGAAATGACTGTAAAATACCCAGGCGGGACGGCGTTGGGTGTTTCCACCGTCCACGTAGTTACTTGCTGCCTCGAGCGGCTTCGTTGGCTGTTAGATATGCAATTCTGTTGTTTGCGTCTTGTAGGTGCATTGCACGTGCCAAGCTAACCATGACGTTCATGGATGGTTGCCGGACGGGAGCCGCTCCCCAAACAATAGTTTGGTACCGAGATACCAACTCGTGGAGAAGCTTCTCCGCATCACGACAGACCTGACCGCCTTTGCCATGCGTCTTTAGTCACTGCGCGGAAGATAGGGCAGGTTCAACGCCTTGCCAGCCTCACTTCTACTGACGATATAGCCTTGCGACAACGGCCGCCGCGCCCTTACCCGTTAGCAGGACCCCTAGCCGCAGGCTGTCTCCTCTCTCCTTCCAACGTCTATGACCACGGGCGACATGCACGTATTTTCCTCTGCTCACTCACGCACTACCTCTGGCGCAAGCTACCATGAGCCCGCACCTCGATTCACGTTTGCGGCCGAGACACCCGGAAGGCAGGTGATCGATGGAAACCACGAGACCCGCAAACGTCGCAACGGCGACTATGATATCTCGTCCATACGCGGCTTCACTGCGCAGCCATGGACTGGAACGCCATCAGCATTCACTCATTCCGAGAGCCCTGCTCCGCTCGCACACGATCGGTATACGCTGGCTGGAGGCTCTATAGAAGACACAAACAACCTCACACGACAGAACGGGAACTACGACGATTACTTCAATCTGCAGTCACAGCGCGGCATGTGGTCGTCACCTACCAGTCCTACCATGCAACCGCTAGATCGAGTCGCGCCAACAGCGAATGTGCCCAACTCATGGGTTGTGGATTCGCTCCTCAACATCGTCGGTGGAGTCGCGGGCAAGCTGTTCCAGTTCTGCACTGTGCCATTCCGGGGTTTCCAAGCGGGAGGCGGACAAGGCTATGATGCAGATGCGCAGATCAAGATTGCCTCGAAGCTCGGCCTGCATGATGAACCAGAGCCCAGCGAACCGGCAGCTCCAGTACAGCACATCAGATTCAACCCGCACCCCAATGACGACTATGGTGTTCGATCGATAGACTCAGTAGATGCTGAGCGACCGCGCATGCCAAAGCGACTACGCACAGAAGACGCCTGGGTCATGGTCGGTCAAGACGAAGAACCTGCTTCGAGCCCTATTGTTACGCCACAGGTGTCCGAGCGACGAATGGCACCACGAATGTACACACCATCGCCCTCGCAGATTCCTCGCCCTTTGTCTCGAGCCAGTGCGACCTCCGGATCGAGGCGGCCATCCCTGATTCCGGTTTCACGACGCTCAGGAGCAGCAAGAACACCTGTGTACGGGAATAGCGGGGTATCCTACGCAAAATCGCACAATAGACAGCGTTCATACAGTCGCTTGAGCTTCGGGTCACCGGCCACTTCTGAGAGCGAGAAGAAGAAGACCGGCCCCTTGCCAGCGGACAGCCAACGTTTGGTCAGCAAACTGAGAAAGGAAGAAATGGAAGACGAGGCGCGCATGCGAAGAATGAGTAGCCAGATGACCGCCATGCTCAAAGAAGCACGAGAAGCACTCGGCAGCAAAGTGGAGGTTGAGTATGATGACGATGACATGATGATTTGAGCGAGTTCTGTACATGATATTTGCATGCGTTTAGGCGTTTATGAGGGCTGGCGGCATTCGAAGAATCTATACCCAGCGTTTAATGGCGTTCTGGGCCTTGACTTGAGGCTAAGAATATGATGAGATTTGATCAAGCACAAGTCAATAC
Organism: Curvularia kusanoi; assembly: GCA_011058905.1. Lineage (NCBI taxonomy): Eukaryota > Fungi > Ascomycota > Dothideomycetes > Pleosporales > Pleosporaceae > Curvularia > Curvularia kusanoi. Next base: position 770,483 of record SWKU01000016.1, on the reverse strand, counting down.
AATCAGAAGAGTTTCAAAGCAATTATTTTTGTGCTCCTTGCAAGGCGCAGAAAGCATCGAAGCAGCATGCGAAACGGTAGTTCTGTACAACCTCGCTGAAGCAGGCTGTCTTCCTAAATGTAGTACCATCTTAAGTGTCCAGAAGACACTGCAGGTGTAGCAAAGCTCAGTATGCAGGTGGCGTAATAATGGTCGTCTGCACGTGAACCCTTGCGCACCGCGTCATTTCGCCGCCTGCTGATCATTGAATGTTCCGACCCACCTCCACAACTCACCCCTTCACTGCGTAGCTATTTTTACATTTTGTAATGTCTATTCACTTCTTACGTCGCTGATCCTGGAGATTCCTGCGCACCTGTAGTCAGATGTACAGCCAAACCGTCCTGCTAGTGGAGCGCTGAAGACGCTCACAGCACTATGGCTACCGTCTTCTCCTCCCTCGTGCGACCCGCGATATTGAAACGACCATCGACCGACGTCCACGAAGCCACCGGCTCGAACCTCACATTTAGGAAGGAAGATGCCGAAGAGGCTGATCTCCGCAGCCTGAATGGCTCTCTGCAAGCTCTTACCGACATCTTTCCGGATGTTCAGCCGGAGGTCTTCCGCGAGATGCTTGCTTCGTTTAGCGAAGAAAGCCGGCTGCAGGTGGTGACGGAAGCGCTGCTGAAGAATGGCGACAAATGGGTCCAGGGTCGCTACCGTGTCCCCGCTGAGCAAGAAGAGCAAAGGGAGACGGCGTACAAGTACAAGTACCGACCTCGAGACACCAGCAAGGACACGCGCGGCAAGCCCCTGGCTTTAGAGGATACCTTCCGTTCGAAACAGTACAAAGAGGCGGCAAAGCAGGCGCTGTACCAAGAGTTCAAGGGCTTGAGTCACTCGACCATCAGGGCTGTATTGGCTGAGTACAACTGGAGTTATACACAAGCGCGGCCGACGCTGCTCGAGCTGTCGAGCAAGAGTTGGAGATCGAGCATTACGAACTTCATTATGCGCCGGAAAGCGCCATCTGCGAAGGACCACCCTTTAATTCTATGGACAGCTGCAGACGCAAAGACCGGCCGACGACGCATGCCGCTTCTCATTAAGACTCATGACGGCGAGCTGAACCGGGAGCTCTATGACAACCTTGTGGTGCCCGAACTAGCCAGACAGCGGAACGAGCAACTACATCAGGACTACGAGCTGGCGTGGAAGATGCACGAAGAAGAGGCCGAGCGGGAAGACGAGATGTATGATTGTGAGTGCTGCTTCATGCCAAACGTCATAGAGCAGATGTCTACCTGCGATATCGATGGTCATTATATATGCTTTCGCTGTATTCGACACGCTATCAATGCCGCTCTTTACGACCAAGGCTGGGCGCGTAACATCAACACAGAGCTCTGCACCTTGAAGTGCATAGCACCGGTCACAGACGGAGACTGTCACGGTTGTATTACAATTGGCTTTGTGCACCGCGCTCTGCTGGAAGAGAAGGACGGTGACGACCGCATCAACAAACTCGACGAACGCTTCAACAACGAAGCGCTCATCAAGTCGCAGATGCCACTGGCTCGTTGTCCGTTCTGCTCCTACGCCGAACTGGACGACCTCGCCCTTCCAAACGCAAACCTACTCTCAAGCCTCCGACCCAAACCCCGCCCCATCGTTCTAGCCTCACTAGCATCCGTCCCACTCCTTGAGCTACTCTGCTTCAAAGCCACACAAACCATTGTTCTTTTCCTCGCCCTCCTCTACGCCACCATAGCCCTTCTCCTCCCCATCCCCATCATCGCCCCTCTTCAATCCGCTCTGCGCCGCATCCACCTCAAACGCAACGGCCTCCGCTTCCAATGCCTTTCGCCAACCTGCGGGCGGGCATCCTGCCTCTCATGCTCCGCACCCTGGCACGACCCCCATACCTGCTACTCCTCGCAACTCACCTCGCTCCGCCTAACCCTTGAACGCGCGACCACCGACGCGGTCAAGCGCACCTGTCCCCAATGCAACCTGGGCTTCGTCAAATCCGAGGGCTGCAACAAACTCGTCTGTCTGTGCGGCTACTCCATGTGCTACGTCTGCAGACAAGGGCTTGCAGACCAGGGCTACACGCATTTCTGCCAGCACTTCCGCGAGCGGCCCGGCGAGACGTGCCGGGAATGCAGTAAATGCGATTTATACCGCGTTGAGGATGAGGAGCGGGTTGTGAAGCGCGCGAGGGAGAGCGCTGAGGCCGAGTGGTGGGAGAGTCAGGGCGAGGGCGCGCAGAAGGGGTTGAAGAGTGAGGTTGGGAAGGGGCAGGGGACGGGTGGTGTGTTTGGGAGGGACTGGGGGGCTTGGGCGGAGGGCGTGTTGGAGACGTTCTTCGTGTGATTTGTGTTGCTGTTGTCAAGGCGTTTTGACGAGCAAGAAAAGGATATGATACCCGGTATCTCACTTCTTTTCTTCACGATATATACTACGTTGTAATAACACTCCTTTCACATTCTTTATGAATATCACGAAAAGTTATAACTCTTCACAATACTACGCTATATCCCCGTGGAAACCGAATCACGCCTTACCTCCTTCCTTCACACATACCTCGTTCTCATTCTACCATCTCACCCTTTGCTCGCTCCCGCTCCCATCACTCCCAGCAACCCAAGTCCAGCACCTAAACAACAACGCGGACACCAATTCTACCTAAACCCGCTCACAACCACTCACACATCCTCCAACACCACCTACGCATCAACCCCAATATCTGTAACACAGGATTAATATGCGAAGCGCATGAGCTGAAGGGCACTGCCGAAATTGTTACTGGCGTTGCGCGGGAGTGGATAAGTAGCTGTTCGGGGGTGATATAGGGAAGGGGGGGATACGGTCGTCTGATCCTGGGAAGGGATTTGATACGTATGTGCTAGTGGCGGGTCTAGGTGAGTTCGCGTCGATGGGAGAGGAGGAGATTGGGTGTTGGTGTTGTTGTTGGTGAATTGGAGTTTTTTTTGTTCGGTTGTGTCTGTTGGAATAGGAAGTGCTGATGGGGTACTGGGGTGATGTTGTGCAATGGGTTTCAGTTGATGAAAGTGTGTGGGCTGCGAGTGTGCATGGGTCTGGTATGGCGCGTGGGGAAGTGGTGAGGGGAGAAGAGGGGAGGGCGTGGTGATGGCTTTAATCCGTGCTTGCTTTGGTTTGCATAGTGAGGTGTCGGATGAGGACAGAGTAGGTTACAATTGGGAACTCAGTTCGATTACAGCTGTACTTTTGGATTTTGGGACGGGGGGGGGGGGGGGGGGGAAAAAGTTGGAAAAACAAAACGGGCTGTGGGGTG